>VYZT01032110.1:17472-102636 GCA_013400735.1 Pomatostomus ruficeps | reverse complement strand
CCCGGGGGGCGCTCCCGGAGGGCTCGGAGCCCTCAGGTACACGGGGCTGGCAAAGAGAGGCGTAAAATCTGCCTGCAACACTTCCTGTTCTGGTTACTTCCCATACCTGAACATACATGTGTGTGTATGAGTGTATATTTGTGTATGTGTGTATATGTGTATGTATATGTATGTGTATATGTCTATGTAGTGCGTGTGTATATGTATATGTGTATGTGTGTAAATATAGTGTGTGTATATACTATATATATATATATATATAATTTTTATATGCCCACATATGTACAAATTACCCACACAGATAAATAAAGTTATATATTTAACTATATATCTCTCACTCTGCCTATATATTTAAATATAGATGTAGAAGTATATGTAATACTGATCTTTAGAAGCTGTTAAAAATTTTTTAAAACGCTGAACACAGCAGTTTGGATCAAGTGCAGACTGAAGAGATACAAATAAAAAAATGAGTTAGAGAACAGGTAGAAAAACGTATTATTGATATATAATATTTCAGTGGATACATTACAATGTACATATTTTATATGTATTTATATGTGTGTATATATATAATACATATGTATATATATCATCTCTATATAGATAATATGTATGTATATCTATAATCTATGTGTAGATATTTAGCTACATATAATTTATATCTGCATATATCTATAATAAAGATATATATATAAAAATCAGGTTTGCGACCACATTTCTTAAATACATGCTTATATAAATTATATAGGTGTCTGTAAATTATATATAATTAACACATACAAGTTTAATTAAAACTGATGGGGTTTGGCAACAGTTTAAGGTTAAAGCAAATGCTGAAAAACCAAAACATACAAATCAATGGGCAAGTGAAGATGATGATCAACATCACAGGGTCTCAGATCCTAAAGACAAGTCAAAGTTTGAAAATCTCTCTGTGTTAATTTAAATTAATTTAAAGTATCTCATATATGACATCTGACAAAACTAGTGTGTTTCTGCCAACAGCCCTGAGTCTAGAAATAGTTCGGAATAATAATACGAAAACTCAATTTAAAAATAACAGTTCCTGACTTCTGTAAATTTTTAGCAGTGTTAAAATGCTGTTTCAAAGTTGTTTTCCACATTGAGATGTGGGGGCAGGTAGGAGCCTGCTTGAGCTGAAACTCATGGAAACTGAAATCAAGTTTCACTGAGGAGTCATTTATCGTAAATGTTCTTGGAGCACAACAGCGGTAGTGCCAAAAACATTGCAAAACATTCAGCTGCCCAGCTTCTGACACTTCAAAACCTCATGTTCCTCCTCTTCACTTTGGTGATTGTTGTGTTGTTTCTCTGTGGTCTGGCGAGGGAGATGTTTGGTCGAGTGATACATTTGTGGAAGAGAAGGGTCTGAAGTACCTGTCACCCATTTCACATTCGGTCATTTTTGCCACACAAAACTCCCTTTGCAGCGAAGCCAGGAATCATCAACTCAGTGATAGCAAAACTGCATTGCTAAAAATACCAAAAATCACTTCAGGCCTTTGTCCAGAAGGTGTGGAGCTCAGGGAAAACCAGGCAGTGTCACAGTGCTCACGGGGGGGTTTCATTCACAGCTCTGGTTTAAAAGTTGTATTTGGTTCATGGGCCATGGAACTCCTCGCTGTGATGCTGCTGTAAATCAGCCTCTGCTAAGGAAATGGTCATTCTGACTCAGTTGTCACTCAGGTGATCTTGTAATGCCAAAAGCACCCTAAGTTATTTGCCATTTTTGTCCCAAATACTCAAAATTACTTCGAGAGAGCTTCAGGCATATTTCTGTAGTTCACTGTTTCGGTAGCAGTCTTCAAACACATGAAGGGCTGCTGCAAGGAGAACTGGCATAATCGTCTGTGGGGGATCGGGAAGTAGGAGTTGGCATTAAATGTAGCAAAAGGACATTGGGAAAATTGTATTCGAGGTGTCCCTTGTGCCTGCTTTTCGTGATTGCCTTAGCCAGGCTGGTGTTTGTGCCAGGAGAGAGGGTTTGTCAGCAGTGGCAGAGCTGCAGTTGATCTCGTTTTGGGACAGAAGCAGCAGACACAGACTCTGGAGGTTACTACAGCTGGTGTTTCTGCTATGAGACTGCACCTCTGAGTGAAATAGTGCCCTGGTGCGTGGTTTTCCCCTCTTTAAATGGTCCAAGGAGATTGAATTATTCTGGTACAGTCACACGGCATTAAAGGCCAATTTGCCCAATTGCAACTCTTAAGCCAGGGTATAAATCTAGGAATGAACCAGGGAGTAATGAAAGTGTAGATTTTTGATTTATCCTTAAACTAAAAGTAAACACAGAACGTAATTACAGAAAACCAGTAAGCTGAGCAAGAATGGTGGAACCTGGGAAAACTCTGCTATGCAGCATCAGCGATACCCTGAGGTGTTAATCCTGTTGCTGAGTACAGTTATCTGTGTGGATTTGTTCATTTTCCAGGTTGTACACAGAAGTGTCATCAGCAGTTCAGCTCTGGGCCGTAGTTTGGCAGGTGCCCAGCTCTGTGTGGCAGTGCTGGTGCTGTGGAAGCAGAATTTGCTCTCAGTAGTGTGCTCAGGAGCACGTTAGGATGCTGAGCTCAGAGCACCTCCGAGCCATCCGGTATTTACAGGTTGTTTTACATGTGCTGCCCATAAAGTACTGCTTTTTCTGCTTTCAGTTCAAACCAAGCACGGAGGTCAAACATCATTTGCTATTTTGCACTGCTGTCCTGACTTAAAACAGGAGTACGCAATGGAAAAAAGAGCAAACAAGTTCCAGTTTTCAAGCCAATGGCGAGCTCGGTGGTGATGGCTTAGTCAAATTTTTACTAAGTGAATCAGAAAACAAATTGAAAAATAACTTTTTTCTGGATGTGCAAAACTGCACAAGTTTATTTTGTCATTGGAAGAGTTGTGGAACCCTTTTTTCCTGAATGAATGTGTTGGATTGGATGGTATGAATGAGTAGGGTCACATTTTAATTGCCATGTCCACATAACGGACATTAAAATCTTGAGTAAATTGAATATAGTACCTCAGAATCTCAGATTTTTGCTTATTTTTTAGTCTCAAAGTACTAATCTGAGGCAGTTCTGAAACAATCTTTTTTGTCTGTATGTTGTAATTACTGGGTACTCAGTTTCACTTTTTTTTTTGTTTGTTTCTCCTTGTTTTATTTATTTCTCTCTCTAAAACACAAGTCTAAGGCCTGCTTTGCCTAAAATTTTAGAGAGCTTTTATCCTACTTCTCTTAAGAACTGTTCCATCATCCTGCCAAAAATCAGGAGGTTCATTCATTTCAGGTGTTTACTATTTTATTTGGCTGTGAAATGTTGTTAATCATCGTTCCCAACACAAGACTGGGCCGTACCTGTGTGTACACCCTCCAGTGTCCAAAAATCTGCCATCTGTGTGCATTTGCACAGGGTACACGTGTTCCCGTGCCATTAAATTGTAAATAATTCCATTTCAGCATCCTCGTATTTTGTCCCTTAGGATTCTCACCTGCTGACAATAGGAACTACTCCTCTCCTTCTTCCAACCCTGTGTTTGTGGTTACCCCACGTAATCAGGAGTTTGTGTTTCTAGGGACTTCTTGAAATGTCCCATGAGACTCTTTATGAGTTCCTTAGGCCCTTGAGTTCCCCATCTGTAATTAATTTTAACAGGTACAGACTTGGACTCTCCCTCTGCAAACACAGCCAGGATATCACCGAGCTGATTTCTCAGGCATTGGGAAGGAAATGTGCTCTGTTCTGAGACACTGAAAGAATTTTGGGGGTTGTTGGCTTTTTAGGGATACTTAGAACAGTGGTGATAAACAGATAAACCTCTCCTCTCTGGTTTCTAAGCAACTTTAAAATATCCCAGGTGTGTTTTCCTGCCGAACCAGGAGGCTGTAGGAGGAAAGCCTGCAGCTGGAATGGCAGAGCATGGAGCTACATCACAAATCAACTTTTCACCTGCTTTAGAGCAGTTGTAGGTGGAATAATTTTTAAAAACTTGGCTAAAGCCTGAGGGTCCAGTGTCTATATGAGCATCTGCAATTAGGTAGGAAGCTTGAAGAGAAAAGGATGAGTAAGATGTAAGAGTAAGAAGGCAAAATGAACAGTGTCTCAAGAAATGCAGGAATCCCAGAGGCAGGTTGGGGTGCTGTTACAGATGTGTCATTCGTGGGCTTGGTTCAGTGGTCTCTCTTGTTTCCTCGGACTTGTACCAAAAACCAGCTTGTGGAACTTAAATAATTTAAAAAGAAGCTTGATAGAGAAGAAAGCAAATCATATCTTTATTATGAAAATGAAGGTTCTTCGGCTGCTTTTGTATTTTTAAGATGCGTTTCTTGGTGAAAGTTTCAGAAGGATCTGCTACTTCTCCTTTTTAATAAACACACTAAGTAAACAAGAATGTGCTTACTGACGTGCCTGTGGATCTTTGTTTTTTTGCAGTCTATCATTGTGCCTGTTCACAACAGTGAATGCTGGTTAGATGAGTGCTTGAAGTCAGTCTGGGAACAAGACTTTGAAGGAACCATGGAGCTGTCGATTTTTAATGATGCCAGCAAGGTGCGTGTCAGACCTTCTTTAAAATTCTGTCCAAGTAAATGCTGCCTCTGACAAGAAAATTCCCTTCACCATGCAACTTAAAACAGCTGCATCTGTGTCATTATTTTTTCTAGGATGGTTCAGCTGAAATAATTGAGAAATGGAAGATGAAGCTGGAAGAAGTTGGTGTTTCAGTAATCATTGGGAACAATGATTCCCCTCAGCCTCGGGGTGGTATGTAGCTTAGTGGTGATTTTGTGGGAGTTTGGTTCTTATTGCAGGCACCTTCTGATTTTTAGTTTGAAAAGTGTCTTTGTAGCCATTTGCACTGCAATGGAAAAACAAACCCATTGTTTTCTAGAGCTCTGTTTGAAAACTCATTCCAATTTGGATTTGGCCCTGTTGGTTTGGGCTCTGTAGAATTTTGTTATATGTTCAAGGAAAGAAGAACTTGGCTTAGCACTTGTGCTCTGCTCTGCAAAAGCAAAAGAATTTTGTTTAATTGTAGGATACACAATGTTGTTGATGCTTACAGTTTTACTGTGGCTTTCTGATATCTGATTTATCTTCAAGAGCTGGGTTGTAAGAAAAAAAACAGTTAAAAGTTTCTTACATAAAGATTTAAAAGTAAATACATATCTTCCAGTCTAGTAAAATAGTCCCTGAAATAGAAGATAAATACTTTTTTGATATTGTTTCAATGATCACATCAAAACAGAGGTTTCAGAAGTTTTGATGTGAGCTAAAAATTCTCACTAAAGTCCTAAATATTCACTCAAAGGGCTAAACCCATCTATTTAGTGAGCTGCCAGACAGGTGTATGATGTGACCCCCTATTCATTTCCATGCTGATGTGAATCACACCTACCCACTGCAGGACATTGCAAACAAATCCCTTTAACAGATTTTCTTTTGCTTGTTTTGGTTGGTTGATGTTTAGGGGGTTTTGGCACAAAAGCCTCCTAAAATGTAAAATAGAAATAAAAGTCCGTTGGTTTTTGAAGAAGCTGTTGTTGGGTGGCAGTGAAGTTGGAGGATCCCGTCTGTGTTCTGTGTCTGTGCTGAGCAGGAGCAGCAGGACACAGGAAGAGCAGAGTTCTCCCATTTTTTGTGGGAGCTGTGTACCCAACATTCCTGGCATTCTGGACTTTGTTCTAATGAGTAGAAAGGTGGGAATTGTTAAAACCCTGTTCCAAACTTGTATCTGTGAAGTTCTCTCACTTGAAAGTCCCACTTTGGAAACACCGTAACACAAAATTTGGACAGTTTCTGGTTTTTCACTACATGTCCTGTTTGAAGTGGAGAGAACCTCAGGCTTGTTACAGTCTCCCCAAAATTATCTTCGTATGCAAAAGCCCAGTTCTGTTTCACAAAGTTTAATTTTCATCCCCTGTTGAAACGTGCAAATAAGTTGGGAGTTTGTGCCCTGAATTCATCTGGTGTAGCCCCCTGGCTTTATTCACTGCCATTTCTCCTCCCTGTGGGCTTTACCTCTGTTTTTCAATAGTTGTCAGCTGTAGCAGTACTGAAGTAACACAGCATAACCATTACTATAAATATTTTTAGTATTTTAATACCTCTAGCATGAACTGGTGTTGTTTTGACAGTGCAGCTTGTAATGTTAGAACTCTTGGGTTGGTAATGACAAAAGGCAGACAAGGTTTTCAGAGGGAATTTTTCTCTTTTGGGCAATTGATACAGTTGGAGTTGAGCAATCTCAAGAATTACTCAGAATCCTGTAATTTTGTCTTCTTTTTTCTCTCCACTATTGGGTGATCAGTCTCCTTTTGAAACTGATTCCTTTTAGTAGTTGGTGATCAAGAAATGAAGTAGGTTACAATTTCTTACATCAAAGAATAATCCCAGAGGCTGTTAATTCTGATACTTAAGATAGTTAGTGATGTTTTTGTTAATACCATCGTGTTGTGTAACACATTTTCCATTTTTATAAACATTTGCTATGTCTAAAGCCTTGCTCCTAATAGAGTGTTGTATCAATTGTGTATAAACTGGTTTTTAGTTTGCCAGAACACACAAGCAGGATGGGTTTTTTTATGTTAGAATTCTGATGTCTGCTCACCTTTGCACTTCAGGAAACTGAACCTAAAACCGAGTTCCAGTTGTGACCTCCAGTGTGCCATGAGGGATGTGGCAGATTATTATTTTTTGGGTTAGGATGCATTTGTTGGTGTTGGGGAGCTGGAGACTGAGCAGATCTTTAATAAATTGGGGGTGGGAGGGGCAGCTGTGCACTATTAAATAATAGTTCTGCTGGAAAACAAACCCAGGCTCATTCGTGTGGAAGACACTCCCAGGTCACCATTAAACGAGGACATCTTTACTTCATGAATGTTAAATTTTAGAAGCAGGTTGCTTGAAATCCGTAGCATTTGTTTGCTCTTGGCAATTCGCTTTTATCCTGTGAAGGACTAGGTACAACTGTAAGGGGTCTGGCCTTTAAAAGAAGATGCTTTGGGACAGGAACAATGTACTAGTCAGGCCTCACATCTTCCACTATTTACACAAGATTAGGATTTATTTCTGATTCTTTTCTAACATGTAAAAGAAAGGGGGGGAACCTAGGAAAAAAGAAAGGGTCACTTGCCTAAAAAAAGGAAACCTTTTTCTTTCCAAGAGTGAGGAATGTTAATATCTCACTGAGGCTTAAGTTTTTACGGCTGTAACCATGGTAACAGGCTCTTTTCACCAAGTGAGCAGGCCTTACAAAACTCGGAGACCTGGCACAAACATTTCATTTTGTTCAGTAGAGTAATATTAAAGAAATTTTTTTACTCATGCCAAACACAGAATTTGTTGTGGTGAAAGAATTTTTAGTACCTACTTTCTTCTATGGGGAGTTATATTTATCTTCTTAATAATTTAAAAAATATGTGTGTTTTCTTCTCTCTCTTTCCTCTGAAACATATCTGGTATAGGGAAAACTTCAGGATGGTTTCTCTGTTAAACATAGCAAGAAATATTTTCCAACTCTTTCTCACAACAAATATTAGATATTTCATTATTTTATTTAAAGAGGTTTATTTGAAAATGAGATCTGAAATATTTCAGAAAGTTCACAGAGTAACATAATTGCCATCTTTTAGTTGCCTTTAGGTCCCCTTCACTCTTTTGTTACATTTTTGATTCTGTATAATTCGTTATTGTCTCCTGAAGGTTGTTGGGGTATTTGGGCGTGTTAATGACAGCCCTGGGCTGTGAGTACAGGCTGCTTTACAGCTGCTGTGGCTGCTGATGGCACTGAGGTGTTTGAAATTGGGCAAATGTCACTCTGCCCTCGTTTTTGTGCTGTTCTTTCATCTCTTGCTTTGCCAGGGCCCTCCTCAGACCTGGGGGTTGCTGCTTTGGCGTGTCCAGACCTGCTGCCTTCAGCCTCAGTCGTTTCCCACTAAAACTGCTCTGCCAGGACCCAGCTCTGCTGCTGTGGCACCTCCTGTCCTTGCCAGCTGCTTTGTTCCTGCCAGTGGGAAGGAGCCTGAGAGCTGCTGTGTATATGAGATTAGATATTCCTGTAAAAGGAAGCATGTACATATACTGTAAAATAATAAATCCTAAACTCACATGATGAGGAGAAGTTAAGGTGAGGATTAAAGTGCATAAGAAAAAATAACAGTTCTGAGGAAGAGCCTTTATGAGAGTGCTCTGGTGGAGGCTGACATCATGTTCCTTGGAGGCAGTAAGAAATGCAATCATAAGTCTTTTTCTGTACTTGGACAGCTCAGCAGAATAGCCAGGGAGCACGTGCATTACAGCTGAGGGAACCTTTGAGCCCAGTTAAATGTGTTTCCTGAGAAAACTTAAACTTCTATCACATAAAAAGATAAGAGAATTACAGAGCTCTGCTTTTTTTTTTCAAATGCAAAGTCAGAAACTTTATGGCTGATACTATTTAAAATTACTCTGCCCCACTTCATGGTGAGATTTTTTGGTTTTACACTTCCAGTTTTCCCCCTAAAGAGTAAAAACCCTGCAGTGCTGCATGTCTTCACATCGTTTGTTTTGCAAGTTAGGGTGATCTTGCTGGATTCCCTGACTTGATTCCACAAATACTTCAAAGGGAGCTGAAGTGTTACATATGTGGAATTTCCGCAGCACTTTTCAGACTAACTCTGGGTGTAGTGTGGTCTTTTCTTGCAATGTTGCCCAGGGCAGGAACTCCGAGTGTTCTTAGGCACCCCTTGTGTCCCTGCAGCCATGACCCCAGGCGAGCACTCCTGCCCTGTGGATGTTCCAGTGCTGAGCTGAGCTCGTCCTGCTGCTGGTGGCTGCAGTCCCATCCTCACCCTCAGCTGGGGATTCCTGCTCCTTCCTATTTCTCTCCTTCTGCCATTTGTTTGATCCTCCAGAACATCCATCTGCTGCAGAAATTATGCTGACAAAAAAAAATGTTCTTCTGGTTCAGCTTCCTGAAATGAATGGGTTGGTAAAAGATTCAGCAAGTGTCAGGGGGTCAGAAACTGAGACCTGAGGTGCCAGAGTTGCCATTTGTCTGAGGTGACATTTCAGTGTTTTTACCATTGATGATATAACGTGTTCTGGGGTAAATAAGTCATCTTTGTGCTCTGTGGATAATAAACCAGCCTGCTTGGGCTCCCCTCTGCATTGCATAAATGGCACCTGAAGTTTCTGTATTTGCAAACTTTATGTTTAAAAAGCACCAAGGAACAGTGCTTTCCTGGCGTCCTTCTGAGCACCTGCTCTCCTGATGGGAAGAACAGCAGTTTCTGGTTCATTCTCTGCATATTTTACCATTTGTTGGTATTTGGTAGGATGTAAAAGATGGATGGATGTGCAGCCCAGGGTTTCAGCATCTGCTCTTTGCCAGGGCTTGGACTGGATGACTTTAAAGGTCCCTTCCAGCCCAAGCCATTCTGTGATTCTACAAGCTGAGGTTCTGGATAGAAAACCTCCCCTCTTCAAGATGAGCATTACAAATTGGATCTTTGTGGAGGGCTGGCAAAAGTGGTTTTATTCTCCTTGATTGTGGAATTCTGGTACTCAGAGGAGATGACTGACATAGGCATCCTGTTTCAATATTCACAAATGACCTTGCTTTAAATATGGAAAAATTGCATACTCCATGTGATACTGATTTTTGTATTTTCTTTCATCTGTTCCTCACTTTATTAAGATTTGAAAAGATACAACAGTAAAAACTCCCCCATATTTTTTATCTTTGCTTTCTCAACAGTTGGATTTGCTAAAAATCAAGCAGTAATTCAGAGCTCAGGAGCCTACCTCTGCTTTCTGGACTCAGTAAGTGAATGCTTTTTGTGTAACTCGGTTTTGTCAGTGCAGTTCTTTCCTTTTTAATGGAGTTGTTGGCTTGCAGAAAGACAAGCTGCTTGAAGGTGTTTGGTTGTTAAATGTGCTGGTTACTATTTATGGCTGTGAAGTTGTATTCCAGCCTGCAGAAAGCCTTACACCGTTCTGTGATTGTATCAGATTTCACAAAGTTTGTGAGCAGCGCTGGGCCAGGTTGGTCTTTAGGTGTTTCCAGGATTTTTCTTTCCTGCATTCTTCAGAAAATTGCATTGATGAGAAACTAAGAGCTAATCTGCTGGCTTTTTGATGCAAAATAGGCGAGGTCTCACCTTCCATCTTGAATTATTTTTTTCCTGTCCTTTGTTGGGTGTCTCCTGTGAAGCCATTCAGCTCCTAACCCGCAGATAAGCATCTCCTCCCTCTGTGCAGCCCAATATGCAGGGCTGGTTTCACAAAGGTGCCCAGCTGAGCTGAGCAGTGGGGCCGGGTGCTGGGAGCAGGCAAGGAGAGCAGGACCTTCAGGCCTCACTGAGCTCATGTAATTTCACCTGAACATTGATTTTTTTTTTTCCTCTGAACTAGAACTGAGCTATGGGTTAGGGTGGTCCAGGATGAACTGACAGGGTAGCTTTTCAGATACAATTCAGCTGAATGTTATGATTGTCTGTGCTTGTTAAAAGTGTTGTGAGAGCAGGTATGCGACCTCTGCAGCCTTTCTCAGGTTTTAATGAGGGAAATCTTCCTGTTGTTTGTAAATCAAACAGTAAACTAAAAACAGTAAACTGACAGTAAACTAGAAAATTAAATTCTCTAAATTAATTTAATTCATATTTCTGTAGTGATTCTTCAGAACTCTCCATTTGTTATTTGCTGTATCTTACGCATCCTCCCGCTGCTGTGTGGTTTCTATTGGCTGACCAACTGTTGCAGGAAAACAAAACATCAGGGAAACAAACTACAATTATTAAGGAATATAACTGGTAATGATAATGTATTTCTGCAATATTATCATTAGCCTAAGTTTATATTTAATATTATCACGAATTACTTGAAGTGAGTTGAGGATTTTATGATTTACAGTGTGGATAAGCTCAGAAGAAGCTACCAAGATTTTCTGTTCTGTGCATTTCTATTCCTTCTTCAAAAGAGAGGCATTCTGGACTACCAGAAGCTTAATTTTGCTCCAAAAGAAATATCAAATGTCTGGCATCGCTTAAATGTATTTTCTGCTCTCCTTGTGACTACCAAGTTTTGCTGAAAACAGACCGGAGGAGATGAAATGGATGTGGAAACTGCTGCAAGTCCAAAAACTGCTCAGTGTTTTGGCCGTGGCTGGTGAATGCTGTGTGGTCAGAGCTGGATGAAACAGATGTTGCCAGCTGTTTAACAGCTCTGCTTCCACACAGCACCGACCTTCCCCCGTGCAGTCAGCGAGCCAGGGTGCAGCTCTCTAGGAAGGAATGCTGAGATCAGCCCTCTGGAATGTGCTGCAGGAACTGAGGAATTGACCTCCAGAAGTGCAGCCACAGCCTCAGGTTTGCTGCAGGTGGCTGTGGAGAGGAGCGGGGCTGGGGCTGCAGTTTGTGCACATTACAAAAAGTGTAATCCACATCCATGGCTTTTTGTGCATTCCTGTGTCTTTCTGAGGGAAATGAATGGATGAGGATATTTGGGAGCATCTCTGGAAGCGCTGGCTCCAGCAGGGCTGTTTTTGCTTGCCCCTCCAGCTGGAGTCAAGCTGCTCATGTTTTGTCTCTCAACACAGATTTGTGAGGACAACAAACTGGGAAGAAATGTGGAAAAAAAAAGGTTACAGATCTCAGAACTGTCAGAATTTGATCAGCCTTTTCTAGTGTGAAGTGGCAGCTGTTTGAATAACAGCTATTGTGGAGGGTTTTTACTGTGGTTGTTGTTACAGATTTCACCTCCAAGCTACTGAGGCATTCTTTCCCCCCTGGGAAAACAAGGAGAAAAATTGAAGATACTTAACAATTTTTTTATTTATAGTATGGGAAAATGAGAGCTAATTTTGCAAATATATTTCACTGTTTGCTTTTCTTCTTCAAGTTGTCTGCAGTTATGGCGTTATCCACAGTTTCATTGTCCTGTGGCTGTAGTTTGTCAGTTCGCTGGGGTGGTGCCATCTTTGTTAGAAGCATTTACTTGTAGCCCAGGAGAACTCTTACACTCAAAATTCTGCTTTGAACTGCTGCTTTCATTGATGTGCACATAAACATGCCTCTGCTTGCCTGAAACTGTATTTCTTTGAAAAGTGCTTGCATTTCATCCTAATCACCTGTGTAGTTTCCAATTATTTCAGGTTTATTCAGTGTGTTGTTGGAGAGTTCCCGACTGTTAAAGAAACATCAGAATGTGTCCTTTTTTGACCCTCAGTGTTTCAAACCCAGTCCTACTCCCTTGAGTCCTTGCCGTGCTTGTTTTAATCTTTTGAAAGGCTCTGCTGGCAGCGTGTCACGATTTCAGGGATCCTCAGGCGGTTCTGAGATGTGGCTCTAGACCACGGTGCCACAGTGTCACTGCTTGCTGACAGCCAGAAACGCCACGGGGACAGAAATGAGTTTTATCCGCCACAAGTGAGAGTGAACCACTCCAGATTTGTCATTCCCGTGATGGAACTGGCAGCTGCTGAGCTGTGCCTCTCGCTCTGTGAGATTTGCCTCTGTGATTTAAGTTGGGAATGGGAATTCATTGCTGTGACATTTCTCTTCAGCCTGGCTGCAGTGCATCTGCTGGGGCACAACCATCAGAGACTGCCACGTGAACAGAGAAAGCTGAATTTCACTGAAAACTTCTGTTAAACTTCTGTTTTGTTAAAATTATCTTTCAGTGTAAGTCACTGCTACGATTGTTATCTTCCCTGCTCTCACCTAGGAGACAGAAACAAACTAAACATACTTCCCTTTTTCGTATAGGTCCTGTTTGGTTTTTTCCATCTGAAATGAGTGAAAAATAACTTGGAAAGTGTTTGTCTGATCACTGAGGTTTCATTCTCACTTTTAAACCAAAAAAAAGATGACCAAACCCTGCCTGTAGAAGCTGAAGTCTGGCAGCACATTTACTGAATTCAATATCAAAAGTGCAACAGCTTTGATAGAAAATTGTGATTGTATAATGTACAGTTGGGTAAAGTATTTTACCACCTTAGCTGTTTAATACTAGAGTTGCTAAATTTCCATAAATGCCATGCTTGCCAGTGCAGTGCAGGGCTGGGCCTTGCACTCCTATCAGTGCCCTCTGAAGCTGAACATTTTTTTCAGGTGCTCTTAATTTGTGGTACAATCGTTTTGGTTTTACTCATTAGAATTTATTTTTAAATACTGGTCTTAAATCCATCCAGGTTCCCTAAGATTATTTCACTATAAATACATTCTGCTTTCCGATCCATGGTTATCTTTCCTGTTATCAGTAGTGAAGAATCTGTTGAAGGTGGATTTTGCAGTTGCCCAGCCTGAATCCAAGAAAGCTGAACGATGCTTGTGTCTCAGTGGGGTGTGATTTCTATTTATGTGCTGTTCTTCCTCACCACCTAATTGCTTTATTATTCTATTTGGGATTGGGTCCTAAACGGTTTTATTTTTTTTTTCCCTTCTTTCTTTCTCCTTCCATGAACCCAGAAGGTATCACAGAACGAAACAGCAGCGCAGTGTGTGTAAAGCTGTTAATAAAAAAAGGAGCCAGAATTATTAAAAGGAATAAAGGTCATGCAGGGTAAGAGTTCACGGAGTTTGGCAGCATTAGAGAACAAAGCTGCGTTAATAAAAAGAGGCATTTAGCAGTTTTTGTGGCTGTGGTGCCCCCTGTTCAGCCGGAGTTTGCAGAATGCTGATGCTCCCTGATAGCCCCAGATCTGGAGCTGGGTGAGTTCTGCCAGGAGCAGCAGAAGGAGCCAGGGTTTCCTTGGGGGAACGAGGCCATTCCTGACAAATTGTGTGGCTGTGAAAACATGACATCGACCCCTTTGGTGCAGAGGTTATTTTCATTTGGCTTGAACACTTTCCATGCTGATTTAATCTTTTTAAATCAAGTGTAGTATTTTTCATCTTTGTGAATGTGAGAGTTCTCTCTGTTGGGTGGGATCATGAACAGTGAGATCTTTTAGCAGAAGAGCACGTGCTGGATCTTGTAAAATATGAGGGTAACATTGTTCTAAGCATTGAAATTCCTGACTTTTTGGTGGATTTCTTTTTCATTCTCTCTTTTTTTTATTATATTTTTTATTTAACAAGAAGGCATCTAAGGCTCCTTAGCAACTTGTAAAGGAGTGGACAAAGTTCAGTTACAATATATCTGCTATTGCTTGTACAAAAACCAGGTTTTAATTTACAAAAATCAGCCCCGTATTTGGCATAAAGAAATAAGATTGTGGTTCCTCTTGTGGGAAATAGGGTAAGAGTTTTATTGGAACACTTGCTTGGTACTGGAATTCTGGTGCTTTACTGATAAAGTGGATTAGAGGGTAAATAATATCATTGTTGTTTTGAAGTAAGTCATGAGAAATCAGAAGGGTTTTTTTTCTCTCTATTTGCTTTGAAAATCAGTAACAGCTGTCATGCTTATTACTGAACATATCCTGAATGCAAAATACAGAAAAATACTTCTGACAGCGTCGTCCTCCCATCTTTTATAAACTTATTTCTGATAAGGGTCAGCTTTGTTATTTGTTTTATCTTTAACCTTGAATTGTATTAAATAGTTGGATCTACTTCTGAAACTTCTTTTTATCATGTGTTGTTTTGATAAAACTGGAGTGGCACCTTTACAGCAAGGTCATTCACCTCTTCAGGCTCTAGACATTTAAACACCAATATATTTTTTGTTGCTGTTGACTCGATGGGAAGTTTTAATGTGAAAGTCGTTGGAAATTCAATATTGAGGTTCTGTGCTTTAATAAGAATGTTAGAATGATTTCGGTGTGAGGAACTGTTAAAGGAGTGTCTGTAGAACAGGAATTCAGGGCTCCTTTGAATTTTCTTATAAGTTTATTTGGAAATGTTCTAATAGGCTGTGTCAGCTTTAACCAGCATCTCAAAGGGAGTGATTCTTTAAAAGGGAGGAAATATGGCACCACCATGGAAAAGAATATAGGTAGAAACCCCAGGGGCCTAAATTTAGGGAAGAAAAATTGTGCTACAGTTTTTATAGACTGTAAAATCACAGTCTAGAAGGGGTTTAATTTTGAACAGGAAATAATATAATTTTGAAAGGAATCTCCCCTAACTGTTCAAGGCAGGATGGCAAAGTTACCAGCTCTGCACAAAGCAACCTATCTTTCTGTAAATAAATAAAACAGATCATTATGCTAAAGTGGAAGAAGTATTAACATGAAATTTAAATCTAGGTGGTGTGTTTTAAAGGCAGTGCCAATGCTAATGCATTTTATGAGTGTGGGTACTTCCCTTTTCCCCTTCTCCTTGGAACTTCATCATTTCACACGTACTAGGTTTTGTGCTCATGAAATATGACATATTTTTAGATCTAGAGACCAAAGGCTTTTCCTTTTCAGTGAAACAAGGTACGGCCAGACTACAGAGACCATTTCCTCATCTCACATCTCATGGTTTGAACTGGGGTTGGTTCCTTGTCCTCACACTGCCAGAGCTGCTCTGGGAGTTGTGAAAGAAAGGGTGAATTTTTTGATAAATAAATGTTAAAAGTGTGGGTGCTGTGGGGGTGTGTGGAGATCACAGCACCGTTGTCACGTCGTGTTTTGGTCCCTTCCAGCTCAAACAGCATCGAGTTCAATCCCCCAGGAGTGTGAAGCCTCTTCATATCTGCTCCATTTGCATTTCTGACTGCGAGCCAGTAAAATGATGTTAATTTAGCAACATATTCTAATGTGTGGCAGGGCTGCACTGTGACCCTTTTTGTGGCAGTAACAGTGTGCCATTTATTCCAGGATGATGTGATGATGCCACAGCGGGTTAGGCTGCAGCACCAAGTTGCCATTCAGCACCCAAACAGTGTGAGTACTTTTTTCTTCTGGGTATTTCTGGGTTTTTCTTTGACAGAGTTCCGGATACATCTTTAAAAGGATATGAAAATTTCACAGTGGGGCTGGTGGAGGCAAAGCAATAACCAGTGTATTCTTTTCCTTTATTTTTAATCCTTGCACTGAATGGGAGCTTTGACTGAACTTCCTTCTATTTTCTCTGTTCAGAAAACCAGATCTCATTATAGCAGTGATACTCTTCTGCAAATTAGTATATAGGTTTGGCTAATGTCTGTAATCTAAACAGAATGGCTTTTTTATGTGGCCTCTCTAAGTCATGTGAAAAGCTGCAAAGGATTGGCTCCAGCTATGGTTTATCTGCTTTTAATAATTAAGAAACTGTAAACCATAGGGAATGTATGGGTTGTTACCGCTGGTGAACTGGCCTGCAGTTCAGCTGACGTTTCCCTCTCTGCCTGCCTGCAAAAGAAAACATTATTAGAATTCCATTCTTTATTCCTGTGAAATAAACTGTCAGGAATATTCTGCGGGATAGTTCTGCTCTGATCTATGTGATTTTGGTTTTATATGATTTTCTGTGATTAGGGTCAGTATTCTTTTAGAGAGAGTTTGTGCATATGTTCTGTTTATTCAAAGATTATATATATATAAAAATAACTTGTTGTGGCATTTAGTTAATTTGTCAATACTACTGACAAAGATATTCCTTTATAAACTCGAAAACTGAGCTTGTATTCCTATCAGCAGTATTCAGCAAAATCAGCCTTGCTCTTTGCACACCTCTGACATTTTCTCTTGTGAGTTATCTCAGTGTGCAGGAGGTTTCTGGAAAGGAAAGGTTCAATTGACCTGGGCTGTCACGAAGGTGTTTCCTGCAGGTACCTGAACAAAGCACAGTTGTAGGATTATTGTTGTCTGAGAACCAAACACCTTTTGAACTTTTCCTCCAAAGCACACTTGCTTCAAAGCAGAGATATTGCAGTGTTTTTAGCTGAGGAGTGTCTGCCAAACAACCTGCTGCTCGGTGCTGGGTGTGGACCTGCTCATCACCCACCTGCGTGAGGGCCCCTCTGAAATCTGATAATCCTTACACTGTCATTTATTAAATTATAGCTTTAGGAGTGCCTGAGTAGCAGTTAACCTAACTCACGTTACAAACACAATAAAATGATAAATCCAAAGTTGTTTTTGTTCTGATATCAATCAGGTAATTCTGTAGTCAGATGCCAAAAAACCGGAGAGGCGAGTCGATCCAGTGTGCTTGTTTTATGGAAATTAGTGCTAAGAGCTATCATGTTTCTTGCTTATAAGGCTTCTAGAGATGTAAATGAAGACTTTTTAAATTAGACTAAATTCAACTGAACAGTTTGTAGTCTTTTTAGAAAGCGCTTGAAGTGTTTTGTTTATATTCTGTTACACTTCAGTGCCCAGCAACCTTCAGCATGAGCTATTAAGTGACAATCAACAAGTAAAGAAGAGGATCTGAGCAGACCGAAGGGTGTGTCTTTATTATCTGTTCCAAGCAACACAGAATGTTACTCCCATCTTCTAAATTCATGTAAATTTATGGTCCTGCTTCAGTGTGGTGCTGGTGGTGGCCTGGCCAGGGCTGGGTGCTGTCACTCCTCAGGACGGGGTGGTGGGAGAAAGAGAAGGTGGAAAAAACTCGTGCGTCAAGATAGAGGTGATTTATTCAAAGCAGAGGAGTGATCCTTTGGTCAGTTTGGGTCAGCTGCCCTCACTGCCACTCCAGGACCTTGCAGAGCTGCTGGGAATGCTGGGGACAGCCGAGGTGCTGAGGGGGCAGGAGCCAGAGCTCTGGTGTGGTACCAGCACCCAGCCCTGGCAGGGAGAGCTGTCCTGGGGAAAATGAGCTCATTCCCACCAGAGCCAGCACATTTCCCCTGTTACAGGTGTAGAAAATGTGTGGAATGCCAGTGTCAGGTAAAACCTTCTGGGTTAATGTTGGATTTTACAGAACTCTCACTCTGAGGGAGAAAGGGGAACATATCCAAGCACATATCCAAGTCCAAGCACTGAGGCTGAGCTATGCATGCCTAAACATTCACATGAAAATTTCTCTGTACAAGACAATATTTTTTTTCTACTTTCTCACCTTGAATTTCTAGTAGATAACTGTTGGGGGAGAGGATTTTGGGAGGTTTATGTACAACTAATTTTCCACAGATTTCTGGCCACAAAGTAGAATGCAGCAACCTTAAAAACTATAGTAACACTGTGCCAGAGAGCTCTGGAGTATTCTGTACAGAGAAATGGAAAATAATTACAATTAGATAAAATATTTTGTGGAAAAAACTCCTTTTTTGAGATACTAGGCAAAGAAAATGTGTCAGGGCACAAACTGGCAAATTTAAATCATTACAGGAAAATAGAAACAGTTGGGCAAACCCATAATGTCTACAGAATTTTTTCTATGATTTTACCTCTAAAACCATCATGTTCAGAGATACCAAAAGAACAGCCCTCTGGAGAGATCTCTGTGTGCCACTGGAGTCAACAGTGGTAAAAGGGGAGCATATCCAGCCGTTTCTGCTGAGCAAACAGATCTGTTTGGTGCAGAGCCCCTCAGCAGTTCTGACACAGCTTTGAGGAAAGTTGACCTGGTCATGAATCCACTGACCGGTGTCAGGGTGGGCTTCTGTTCTTAAAAGAATGATCCCTCTGCTGTCCTCAGAATAATCGTGGCATTCAATTTTCTGGCCTTGGAAGACGTTTGGGGATGTTTGAATGAAGTTTTGTTCTGTATTTGAAGTTCTGGCCTGGCTTCAATCAGTCTGATAAACCAGAGTAGGTGGAGGGGCAAAAAAAAAAAAAAAAAAGCAGAAGGTTGAGAAATGCCTGTGAAGCAGCGAGCTTTTTTGGTTTGTTCCTGAAATTCTAATTTGCAGACTTGCACTTTCCACTGTTTTGCAACTTCTCCTGACCTGGATTTTTGGCTTTATGAAGTCTCAGTGTACTTTCAGAAATTGTATTCCTAATCCTAGTCCTGCTGGTTGCTGCTGGGAGTCAGATCTGGAGATCAGTGGTCCCAGTGGGCCCTGATATTGCAGGTTTCAGTCTAACTGTTGTTATTGCTGTAGATCTACAGGCAGGAAAGGTCTCCAGCTTTCTTCACCAAGAGAAATCTCCCAGGTCCTCATTAACCCCTGAGGTTCTTCCTCTTTTGTGTTACTCTTAAATGCAAATTGCCTTGCTCTGACCTGGTTACTGAACAGCAGAAGCGAAGCTCTCAGCTGCTCTGGGACCTTCCCAAGGAGTTATTCTTTAGAGGAACCAGTGTCTCCACCCCTGAAACAGCGAGAGGCTTTCCCTAGGTTCGGGCACTGCAGCAGGGCTGAGGTAACAGCAGCAGCCCTTGTGTCTCATTTCCTGTATCACAGACTACTTAATTGTGCTTTAAAGAGCAAGGTAATTTCTATTCTCCTAAACTGCTCTTATCTGGAACACTTCTTTTTAAAAAAGGCTTGCAGGGTGGAACTGTTCCATCCTTGGAAATGTTCAGAGTGGAGGATTCTGGATCTCAAAATGCAGATCATTAATACATTGTCCTTTTTATCAAAAGCAGCTCTCCACGACTGCTCTCACCTTGTCCCCTGGTGACTGTTTTACATCTTCTCTAAGTCCTGTTGATGTGAATTCTATAAATAGACACTCTCAGACAACACAGGATTTTGAGACTTTGTCTATTTACACTACAAATTCTTAAGTTCTGCTTAAGAAATACAAGGCTCAATGCAAATCCCCACTTTTAGCAGTTGTAAAGCTCCGGGCCATGGTCCTGTGTTTGTTTATCCCAGAAGCTGCATCTATCCCATTTATCCGGGGTAAGCCAGGTGTTGCTTGTTTACCAACCACAAAACACCTCTGCTTCGCTGGCAGCTAATGAGTAGGAAGAGTCAAGATTTCATTTCCCTTTATTCTGAAAAAATCCTGCCTTCATATCTTATTTTGTGTCCTTCTGGAGGAGATCCGACCTTGTGTGCATACAAGTGTTCTCTAGAACAACATTGCTGAGTTTGGAGTAGCCCGGGAGATGATTTCCCACACCACACACACTGTGCAGACTTTCACTCTGCCTCACATTTATTCTGTTATTTAATTTCAACAGAGTAGTGCCCTCTAAGAGCTCCCAAAGGTTTTTGTTTTGAGGAGAGGGGAATGTCAGTGCTATCTGCTCCCTGGCTGGTTGTTGCTGGATGCTTCCAGCAGGTCCTGCTCTGGGCATGCTGGAGGAAAATCACTGGATCTGGGAGCAATCTTGGAGTCTGAATAACGTTAAAGAGCTTATAAAATAGCTGAATTTATCCTTATCAGTGAGAAAACAACAGCTGGAGTCAGAACGTGGGCAATAGAAATAAAGAAGATTATTTCCCCTTGTTTTCACCGCCTCAGTGGGAGGTGAATCAGTACCGGTGTCACCAGGAACACCTTTTATTTGTTGTGAGATTACTGTGCTCGGTCTCAGACAGGTAGGATACCTGGGCGTGTGAGAGAACACTGAATAGACCATTTGCATTTCTTCAGTGAGCAGTTCTCACTGTTTTGCATCTCTAAAGCAGATTTTTGGCATATTCTGCAGCTTGGGTTTAGATCCAGAGCAGCAGGGCCTAAAGCCATTTTTATCTGTTGCATTATCTGCCTGTGTTAACCACGGCCTGAATCCTGCTGGGCTTTGATGCTTAACGTGGCTCTAAGACACTTCAGTGGATCCAGTGTGGTTTTTGGTTTTTTGGGGCTTTTTGGGTTTTTTTTGTTTGTTTAGGGGTTTTTTGGGGTTTTTTTTTTGAGGGGGGGGTGTGGGTGGGTTGTTTGGTTTGGTTTGGTTTGGTTTTGGGGGTTTTTTTTGTTGTTTTTGTGGGGTCCTTCATTAGCTGAATTAGCTCTCAGTCACTTACATGAGCCTGAGCTCAGATCCTGTGTGACTGGAGTGGTCAGTGCACTGCCCAGGGACTGGGCTCAGGAGTGAGGAAATGCAGAGTTGCCTCCAGAGCAGTTTTCCCGGTCCTCACCTGCTGATTTGAGGAAGTGATCAACAACATTGTGCTGGAGTCCGAGCCTTTATTCCTGAGGGATTTTATTACCTGTTCTCTACTTAAATCAGACAAGGTTTTAGTCTGGGCTGCAAAAGCAGATACACGGTGTCTTGTAATTTTGAGGTGTGAAAAGTCAATCAGGGTATGGGAGGTTTAATTAAACTGCCCGAAAGCATAACTACATAACACTGAATATTACTTCTCTGTCCTCCATTTGGATTCCATTCTGTACCTCTGTTTATTCATCCCTCCTGTGTGCAGCGAGGTTGTTGGTGCTCTTCTCTCATTCTGTCTTTAATTCTGGAGTCCAGGTTTTACCATCTCCCCTGAAATGCTTTCTCTTCCAGCCGTGGCATCACAGCTTAGCAGATTTTTCTTTGGTAAGTGCTTTTATTTCGGGCATGAAGTTGATTAAAATCTTCTTTGTGTAGAACTTAAATAATCTCTTTTTGTCCTTGGTTAATGTGCACAGCTCTCCTGCCTCCCTTACTCAGCGAGTTTGAGACACACCAGGGTGTGCTGCCCAGGCCTGTCCCAGCGAGCACCGCCTGCGGAGCTTGGCTTTAATATAGAATTAATTCACACAACAGCTATTAAAGAGACGTTAATTGGGCACTGTCATGTCTTGAATGACAAATCAAATTGGTTTGCATGAACCTGTTAGCAGGAATTTGCTCCACCAAAGGCTGAGTGGATCTGAAGAGGCTCTGCCCTATCTTTGGTACAGACAGAAGGGAAGATGAGATTCTGTTCCTGAGGTGATTACACGCAGTTGTTAATTGTCCAACACCAGCTGATTTTTGATGTGGGAGAACAACATGTCCAGAGAAATATTTTCATGAACTAGGCTTAACTACTCTGGTCAGCAGATTTTTTTGTGTTCAGTTCCCTTTTGCTGCACAGTTACCAAACTGCCAAGGCTTTCACATTTTTCTCCAGCTTGTGGAAAATGTCACTCTGAATTAGGGCTATCCAATATAGATACTGATAAAAACATTTATCATTTTCTCTTCAGGATATTGTCATTAGAAGCTTTTAAAAGTCACTTACAAAAATCTTGTCTTGGTATGGAGGGTAGAAACTAAAGCAGCAGTTGTGTGAAGGTTTTATTCTGAAGTGGTGACACTAGAGTATGTTTAAAAAAAAAAATATGATTTCTTTTCTTTTTTTGCACTGAAGAATATGAAAATTCTTTCTTTGACATTGTCAGAGTATTATTCGTACGTTTTCAGTTATTGGGCCTTTCCATGGATACCATCCAGATCTGCTGGAATTCAGCTGTGCCTTTGCTTTTTATTAGGCAGCTTCCTTAAGGATTTTTTTAAATTTGGTATTTCTGAAGAAAACCGCAGCGTGTTTTCAAAGTCACGATGTCAGTCTAAGCCTGTTCTCCATTTAATCAAACAGGCCAGATGGGAAACAGCCCAACTCACACGACTTTGTAATTAAATTTGTGCTCAAATGGCCTCCACATGCCAATAACCCCATCAAACGGTTGTGACACTGGAGTTTGAGATTCGTGGAAGCCTTATTGTCGTGTGGTTCATTCATGTGAACATATTTCATTTTAAAAACGATGCCTGCAGCATAAAATGTTTGAAAATGAAGATTCCCTCCTCCTGGTGCTCAGACGTTTTGCTGAGGTGGTGACTATTGCAGTCCAAGCAGACTTCAGGGAGCTACAGACGAGAGAAACTGGTGTCTCTTCAGTGATGTTTACTTGACGTTTTTCCCAAAATGTCACGTTCAAACTTCATGAATTCACATGTGACACATCTTTTTAAACATTCCTGTGTTGTGATGCTCAGCTGGGCTCACTCTGGTTACACCACCTTGGCTTCTTGCTTTTTGTGTAAATTCCCTAAAGAAACTTCAGACTTCCTTGGTTTTTAATTTCTCTCTTTTTGTGTGCTGAAAATAAACACGTAACATCCTTTGGTGGCCTTTGGACTTGAACAGTGTGGAGTAGGATGTTCAACAGGTGTTCTGAAACAGGGATTGCTCCAAGATAAGAACATCTGTGGAAATGGAGATTCATCTGACCTAGAGGCTGCTTTGGGGAGTCAGCACTAGCAGCATATTTTATAATTCTTAAAACATGCTTTAAATGCACTGGGGTGTGTTTTGTGTGTTTACACCTCATGCAAATTGCCTCGCAGGTGTCATGGTTTGAGGAACAGCTTCCTCCCGTGGAAGTGGCTGGGAGAGGAAACACATTTTACTCCCTTCTTCCTGCAGAATGTAATTTTGGAAAGATTTTAACCACATAAAAATATTTCTTCAGTTTATTTTTCCTTTTTGATTGCATTAAATGATGATCACAAAATCTTTCTTAAAGGAAATTACTACAATAAAAATAATTGAAGTAAGGTTTGGGGACAGCAGAGGTGACATCCACCTTTCCTTAGCACAAAAGCCATGGGCTTGATTAACTAAAACTGTTCTTAAACATTCGGGATAAGGTAAATCACTTTTATTAGCTTTTTTTAAGGATTTTTCCATCTGTGGGCTCTCATAAAGAGGCATGTTGGAGGAAAAGGTGTCATGCCCTAGAGATAATCCTCACTATCTTGCTTGTTATTTGGATAATCTTTCGTTTCACAGAACATTATCTAGGATCAGATGTTATGATTTTTCTAATTAAAGCTTCACTAAGTACTTAATTACATTCTCTTCAAGGAGGTTTACATCATTCTGTCATATTTCTAAAATGAAACACAACACTGCACGTTCTTCCTCAGAGTGTAGAGTTTTGTACTTTCTATAACCTTGGAAAGTTGCATTTATTTTGTACAGAAAAGCCATGGATTTTTTCATGCTAAAAATCATATTTTTCCAATACCTGGTTCATTAATAAAGTTCCTTAAAAGAAGACATTATCTGCAGAACTCCTGTGTGTGTTTGTACAGCCAGTGCCTACTGCCTTGTGGAGAGTTTTTGCTTTTGTCTGTCTTCATTCATTTCCTCTTTTTTTCAAACAAGGATGGAAAATACTGGGATAAACTTGAAGACCAATTATTTTTTCATCCTCATTTCCTCTTTAGTACAACGGGTGGGTTCTGACCCGTGGGCTGCCTCCTGAATAAGGAAGATTGTTTGGGACAAAGGAAGCCGTAGTGATTAAAAAACTCCAAAAACACCACATCTGCAGAAAGCGTGTTGGGTTTAATTATTTAAATACTCATTTCAACTCTGTTTCCTCTCACCCACTTCCTTTTCCATTTAAATGTAAAAGGGAAAACATAAAAATATTGCACTGGCTTTAGAGCTCTCTATAAATGTTTTCAGTGCAGTGGCACAAAGTACATTCATGGACCCGTAACATTCATTCTGATAATCGCACTTAGATAGAGTTCATTAACTCCACTCCTGATGGTGGGAAGTGGTGGAGTTATTACAGAAGGGAGATTCAGGTGCCTAAATACAGCCCCAGAATGCTGTTTTTAACATCTTTATTTGATGAGTATTTTTTTCTAATTTTTTTTTCAATTCCAAAAGGCTCAAAGTATTTTAAGGCCCACAGTGCAGTAAGTGCAGAACCAGTGTCAGGAGCCAGAATTCAGAGAAGTCAAGTGGAGCATGAGATGGAAAGAGGAGGGAATTCTGGCTGAGAATTGAAGTCAAGCTCTAGAAATACCAAGCAGTGATGTATAATCCAGAAAAGAGCAGTCAGGATCCAGTTTAATAGCACTTCTGTCTGCCTCCACCTCTCCTGGTGTGTGTGCAGATAATCGATCAAACCCGGGCAGTTTTCTCTTCGAGTGAGAGGAGCTGAGATTTGAACCAATTGTTCTTTGGACTTGAGGGAATTCCAGTCTTTCAGCTGAGCACCTGGATCCACCATTTACTTGAATTATCAACAGCATTTTTGAAATGATCCCTCTGGTCAGAAATTAATATAAAAATGTGAAACTCTGTCCTCTGCTTCTGATTGAAATTTCAAGCTGCCTGGAAAGAGGTGACTGCACTTATTTCTTGGCTGTAATTGAAACCCAGGTTTTCAGAAAAACAGATTTTAAATTCTCCTTTTTAATCTCTCACCTTTTGAAAGCTCTTTGTATTCTGTATCTGTTCAGCTTTACTGTGACTCTTTAAATAAAGAAACTAAGTTTCCATCTTGTGCTGTTATAGAATAGTTTGAGAGATAAAATAAATGTAATTTTCCCCTTTTACCTTTTCTGCAGAGTTTTGTAAACTATCTTTGTGAATTAGAAGAACCTAGGATATGCCAGAGAAGGCTAATCAGGGCTTGATTAATGAGTACTGGAAAGAGTTCTGTTTTTAAATAAAAATCATCTTTGCAACACAGGATAGACATATATTGACACAGCTTTTGTCAGGTTTTTATCTCTGTGGTGTGCCCCCATTAAAACATCTCTGTGAACTCTTCTAATTTATATTCAATTTCAAAGAATTTTAGGTTAACCTTCTGAAAATATCTTAGTACTGCGTCGCTGTAATATCAGGGTTAGGTTAGGATGAGGAGTGAAGTTTTCCACAGTAATTCACTGAGGAAACATTTCCTAGTTCAGGGGCATTCTGGTTTATTCTTACGGGATAAGCAAATAGCATTTTCCTTTTTTGCATGCTTGTTACTTTGATTGTATTTAGTCCTACCCTAAATTGGGATGTTTCACTGCCAGCAGTCCCCCAGCAGGATTTTCTCGTGGTGTTTTTGTTCCCACATCAAAAGTATTCCTAACTGCACATGCAGAACTCCGCCCTGGTCACATCTCTGTGGGGTTTAAAGCTCTGTACCTGCAAGATTTATGAATGTTTAGGGTGGAAAATGAACCAAGGAAGTTTTTCACCTGTTCTTCAGATGGAAAACCTGGGGTTCTCCTCAGCTTTTGCCAGTGAACCCCTGGGGTTCTCCTCAGCTTTTGCCAGTGAACCCCTGGGGTTCTCCTCAGCTTTTTCCGTGTCTCATCAGGGATTTGTGAACAGCTCAGTGCTTCTCTGAAATGGCATTAATGTGTGTCTGTGCAGGTACAGGGAATATGTAATCCCACTAAAATTCTCTTGGATGCACATTGGAAGCGATTTCTGAACACCTACTGCCTAATAATATTCAAATTCATATTTAACTCGTACAGCTACAGAACAGTATTAGATAAGATATTGCTCAAATGGGTGTGCAGTGCTCCAGTGACCAAATCAAAGTGAGGTGCCTGCATTGTTCTGCCATGAACAAGCCAAATCAGGATATGCAGGGGACTGTCCTTACTTTATATTAATTAAAAATAATGGGGGGTATTATATGTTATGACACTGTTGGTTGGATTGTCTGGTGTTACTCAAGTTCCAGTTTTCATTTGTTACATTAATGGGTTTGGTTGAAATTTTGCATTCTAGATGTCTGTCTGTGAAAAATTTCCTTGGAAAATTTCCACCAAAATGGTTCAAATATTCCCAAGAATGAGGTTATTGGAAAGATGCTCCTCAGTGTTTTCTGGAGACCTTTGAAATCTGTAGCTGTTGAACACCCGAGCAGAGCAGCTGTGTGATATTATGGACATAGAAGGGGCTAGTAAGGACTGTATGGATAATCCTGATTCTTGGAGTTGCCACGTTCTGAATGTCTATTTTTTGGATGCTGTTTTGTTGCCACGTGGGTGCACAGCACATTAACCCAGGGGATTTATCTCATTTTGCTTTAGATTATTGGGTGCCAGGTCAGGAGGGAGCCACAGGACTCCACGGAACGCTACACGCGCTGGATCAACAGCCTGAGCCAGGAACAGCTTCTCACACAGGTATCTGTGTTCCAGCTGGGTCTGAATTACAGCAGGAAAACAGAGCAAGAGGTTTATTTGGATGGGGTTTTTTCGGTCACAAGCAATATTTGGTAGTTTATTGAGGTTATCAGAGCTTCATATTTAAGCACAGTTGGTTCAAGAGGAGCCAAGGTCGTGGTGCACATGATCACTACAAAACACTGACTTCCCGCTGGGTGAAAAGGAGGATTTCAGGTTTGGACCGAGCCTTCCATGTGTCACTGCTGCCTCTGGTTAACTCCATATGCTTTCGTGTTCTAATAATTAGGGTTTCCTTTTCAAAAAGTGTATTTGAATACAAAAGGGAATAAAAAAATCCCTTTCTTGAGGATGATTCTTCTCCCACCCAAGGCGCTGACCACTCCTGCATCTGTTTAAGTTCTGCTTGGGATCCTTTGGAAGCAGCAGTTCCTCAGCACTGAGCATCGGGCTCATGATCCGTGTTTGTGAGCGAGCTGCATCTTGTGCAACTGGAGATGACAGTTCTGGCACAGAGAACGGTTGTTTCATGAGGCAGGAGGCCAATGCTGAACTAAAATAGAGACTAAGAGAGACTTTGGCAAAAACAAGTTAAGCAGTGGAAGAAATCAATCCAGCTTGTGGAGGAATGTCGCACGGAATATCAGGAATCTAATGGATGGTTAGCAGAAAACATCCCAGCAGGCATTCACATCCAAGCGCTTGGGCTTGGGCTTTGGGATGCTGTGCTAGGAAGACATTTGGTTTTGATTTCCCTGGATTTAAGTGGTTGAAAAGATTAACATATCCTTATTTGTTCGAGTTCATTCTGAACTGTGTTGTGTTCCCTGTTACTGAACTCCAAAAGCTCAGCGGCCCTGCTGTGGTCACTGTCACACAGGGAGCGATCTCCAGGCCCTGGTTTGCAATCAGCAGTGGTCTTACAGCTCCCTCTAATTCACCAAGGGAAAGTAATGACAGCAAAAGTTGCCCATGGAATATTTGGATCTGCCTGTGCGTGTGCCATTAGAAAAAATCCAGATTTAAGGCAGTGTATTTATCTGACAACAGCATCTGGATCATGGTGTTGGTGAAGAGAAAAGAAAACTTGAGGATGGAAAAGCTTGTCCTACACAATCTGAAGTGTTTCATCTAAATGGCCACTGGATCTTTGATGAATTAAGTGGAAAATTAAAACAAATATCCGGATTTTGTGATTATGCAAAAACTCCCCTCATTTTAAATAAGATGGGAATCTCTGTGCTCTGGAAGAGATGATCCAGTATAGTGTTTGTGAGAGTAGGGTGCAAATATGATCATCTGGGGAGTCCCTTGCAATCTCATGTGCTACAAACACCTCTTAAAGCCTTAATAAATCCATTATTTTTACATTTAATTTAAAGTCACACATTTTGCAGGTAGATTAGCAATTTTGGATAATGCATTGGGTTTGGAAGTAGCAGCACTTGTGGTACTTAGCCAGGAGTTTATTAACAAGAGGAGATTTCCAGATTCACACTATTTGTGTGTTCCCCATTATTTTTTAACGTGCTCCCTGCTCTCCACTAAGCTCAACGCAGAAACAGAAGTTCCTCAGAGACAGGAGATTTCTGAGAATTCTGTGAAAGCCTGAAGTTCTGGGGAAATTCTGCTGCACCAGCTACAACTCGTGTGTTGTTAAGCAGCATGAAATCCCCTTGGAGGGAGATTTCAGGTGCCCAATCGGCAGACAAGGTTCAGCTGTGACACAGCCTGGGGCAGCTTGGCTTCTGTAGCTTTGGAGCTGAAGGAACTGCTTGGAGTTAAAGGAGCTGCTTGGAGCTAAAGGAATTTCTTGGAGCTGAAGGAACTGCTTCGTTTCCAGAGCACGTGGCACTTCTGCTTTTCTATCCGTTCTTCCCATTAGAAATTCAGGTACAGGGATAATTATTTTGCTTTTCCTTAAAAAAGTATGGGGCAGAGGAGGAGTTGGGAGTAAAAGCCATCTCAGCTGTACTCTGATAATCAGGGTTTGAATCAATTATCTAAGGTTAGGCCTGACTTGTCCTTCTCCTCTGCCCCAATATATCATAGGCTTTGTTTTGGGTGTGTTTTTTTTAAACTCTTCAGTGCACAAACCCCACAAAACTGTAATGATGGACCTGTGCTAATGGATTTGTAGAACTGCTGGGAGGAGCAGTCCTTCAGGGAATTCAGGAAAATTGGCTTTAATTTACAGACTTCAGACTTTCACTTAATCAAATACCTGAAGTGTTGATAGAGTAATTAAAGCTTGGTCTTGAGATTTATATTGAGATACCAACACTGTACTGGGGATGTGGTTCTTGTTGATTCATGTGACAGTGGGAGGTCACTGAAGACTAAAAATCTGTAACATCCAAAGGAGATTCCTGCTGCAAATCCAGCGTGGATTGAAGCTGTTTTCTGAACTTTTCTAAGCACGTTGTCTCCAGCAGATTCCTGCAGTCAAAGCATATTTAACATTTTTAGCTGTCTCTGTACTCCATGCCCAGCTCTTTCCAGTCACTTCTGCTGCATTTCTGTACCATGCACATGCTGGAAATTATTTGTGGTGGAAATTGGGAAACCAAACCAATTCAAAAAAGGAAAAAGAGCCAATTGTCAAGAGCCTGCCATCATAATATTTATTTATTGATCAAATAATGCCCTGTGGCACTGGGTTGCCCTGCTGGGCAGTGCCCAGAGCCAGGTTTGGGGGTAGCAGCTATTTTGGGAGGTGCCTGCAGACACCCCTGTGCTGGATGCTGGGTTTGAACCTCTCCAGTCAATTCCAGATTTTGGGATCAAGTGTCCAGCCCTGCTCCTCACGCTGAGAAGATCATTCAGTACAAAATGCCGCCAGCATTTCAACTTCCCCCTTCGCCCTGGCCTCCTGATGCTTCCTCATCCGTTAAGTGTTTCTCTAAACAATTATACTGTAACATTCCAAAGATGCTTGATGGTATGCGTGAAATTTCGGAATATAGACCCCAGAGAGCGTGGGGGGAGTGCGAGAGTACAAAGAGAGCATGATAATGAAAAAAACTGCTTTTTAAAAGATCAATATTTGCTTCTTAAGTGTTATCTTCTGTGTAAACGACAGGTGATTAAACCACACTTTTATGGGTACCCTGATATAAACCTTAAATACACGTGTGTGTGTTCTGGAAGACCTGCTCTTTCTGGCCACGGGTAAAAAAAAAACAAATAAAAATGGATAAGTGTAACTGTTCGGTAAGTGCAGATCACAGTGACAGGTACAGGAAGAAAACGAGCAAACAAATTAAGAGAACTGACTGTTTTGATGTTGGAGTAAGTGGAAAAACTGTAGATTAAAGCTAATCCGATGGGATATCCGAGTCCAAGTTGTGCTGGTGAATGTGACTGAGGTTTGATGGTGCAGCCCTTCTGAAAAACAAAACACTGCCAGTGGTTACTGGGCTGTGCGAGTGAAAAGGTCTGACTGGTTTTAAGGTTGGATTAATTGCACAAATATTTATACAAGTCATTTTCCAGGGCTGCTGCTATTTCTAAGTAAAGGAGCTGAGGTTCTGTGTGCATCTGTCAGATCACTGCCCTGGGTCAGGTTGATCTCTCTGCCTGGGACGGATTCTGTTCAGCCCGAGGCACAATTCCACCTTTCCCCCTCAAGGACAGGACATTTCTGTGCCTTCACGTGGTTCCTCACTTAGGAGTGAGCAGCAAACTCAGAGTGACTTGTAAGGAGGCTCCTGCCAGAAGGAGTGGGCTGGTGGATGGTGACACTGGATTGTCCTAAAGCAGATAAAAAAACGGCCTGAAAGAGCCACAGTGGCTCTGGGTGACTGCATCTGTGCCACTTCCGGTACCTGCTGGGCTTTGCAGGTTACCTTGGAGCTCTTGGTCCTGGATAAATCTGGAAATTGTCACAGGTGATTTGTAGTTTTGAGCAATTATCTCTGCCAACCAGCTGAGAGAAGAGCAATAATTAACATTTCATGTCTGGGCTCTAACAGGTGCCTGTCACACTTCACTGACAGGTTTTTAAAAGCTGTGCTTTTCTACTTACTAACTCTTCCTTTATTAGACTTTAATTAATATTTGATAAAGATTCACGCACAAATCAGCATTTACTACAGATGCTCAGTTTGGAAATGGATCCAGCATTGTGATGGAGTCAGAGTGTGTAGTTTGTTTTTAAGGCAAGAAGGACCTGGAGCATGGCTGGAGCTCTTCCCTGCATTCAGTGCACTCAATATTCCATTATCCCCACGTGTCTCCGTGGGGAACTGCTTAGTGGTCAAAAGCTGGTAGGAGTCGACTGCAAGCAGAATGAATTTTCCAGGTGGGCCACAGATTGAATATCTCTGGCTTACAGCAGCTGTTTTGTCTACCTGCAGACAGAAAATTCCACTTTATTAGTGCTGGGCTTGGCTGTCCGTGTGTCAGAACTGAAATAAGGATCAAGGCAGCAATCTGAGAGTGGGTGTGGGCAATGCCTGCTGTCTGATCAGGTTCGTGAGGGCAGAAACTGGCCAGAGGGAAAGGCTTTCTTGCTCAAGAATGAATAAAACATGAAAAGGCTGATTGAAGTCCCCTCAGCCTCCCCTGCAGCCCCCTCATCTTTGCCACTATTAAAGGCTCACTTGTGTTGTCTTTCAATAAAAAGGTACTCAGTATTTCCTTGGGATTTTTTTGATGGCTGTTTTCTCTTCCTTGACCCACGTTACCCAAAAATGGGGCATTAATAGTGAGGTCCTGAGAGAAGCAGCCAAAATTCCTGCTTATTACAGCAGATTCTAGGGGTTTGTGTGGGACTGAGCCTGCACCATATAAGAGAAAACCAACTGGCTGCTTCCTTTTGTGGGTGGTTGATCCCTGTTCTCCTCTGGGGGAGAAGGAACCAAACTTTCACAGGCCTGACAGTGTTTATATTTACATGTGAAAATACATGTCAAAGGGCCCGTGGAGTTCTAGGAAGTTTAATGAGAAGTGGCTTAGCCACATCTGTGAACTCAAAGCACAATTAGAACTTCCCAGTGAGGCTTTATGAAAAGGCAGCTCAGGGTCACATATTTTGAACTTAGAGACAGGTTTGCAGGAATTCAGAAATGTATCCAGCTTGTGCTTTGTGTGTGTGCACTTTTGCATGAGTTTAAAGTGTCCCATAGGGGAAGGAGTGTGAAATAACTCCTATTTTTCCTCTTCATATCTTGTTTGATAATTTGCATGACTAAACAAGGCTGGAATGTGGCTCATAATGCATGGTAATGCTTAAATGCAACAGAAATATTGTAATACAGTATAAAAGGGGCTTGTGATTACAATAAGCTTGACTTTATTCCAAAATGTTCCTGATGAATGCAGCATTCCAGCATGACGGGTCCTTGTGTGGCAGGAAAGGCCTGATATGATTTTGATGGACACTGGTAGAAATGAAACTGGTAGGAAACAGCGATTTCTGATGTGAGCTATAATTTGTTCCAGCTGATATTTTCTTGTCTCTTTAGTAATTAATCACACCAATAAGGAATGCAACAGATTTGCGTCCCAAACGCCATTTTTAAAAGACATTTGGCGTAGGAGTTGGACAGGTAATGCTGAGTGTAAAGGAAAACTGTCAAGGATTAAAGTTTCAGAAATTCATTATTGGCTTCCCAAGTTCTTATTGCCATTTATGTCTCTCAATGCTCTTGAAAATATTTGAAAAATAGGGCAAGATGTTAAAATAAATGGAAGATTTAGTTGTTAATGCAGAGCTGCAGTTAAGGACACGGATGGAACTAATGAACAACTTCCAGTTTCTGAGGGCTCCGCTTAACTCCTGTTTGATCTTCCCAGTTTATCCTGTGGATGTGGCTGTGCTGACTTCCAAATAAACGGCCCTTAAGCTTCTCTTTGGGCTTCTTTATCATTGCCTTTATAGCTTAAGGAATCCAGTCTTTATTTTAAAATAATAGATAAGGTATTGAAGTAGCCCTAACTTTTTTTTTACTTTTTAAGAACCCACTCTAAATACACGTTTGCAACTCAGTGATGTTTATTTTTCAGTTGGTTGTCCATTTGTGAGAGCACAGAGCTGATAACACCCTTCACTTCTGTAATTTGCTTTCTTTGAATTTGAAAATCAAATTCCACAAAGGAAGGGAAATATTTTTACTGTGCCTTCTATTGTAATAAAAATTATGAATTTCAAACATATTTTATCTGCAATGCAGCTCCCTCTTGTAGCCTCATACATAGGAAAAAACATTTGTATCTCCCAACTGCACACTGAAGAGTTTTTCACTGCTTTAAAAATTGTCTGTGAGCATGAGTTAAGCACATCCTGTTTATTATTGGAAAATAACTCCTTTTTTTTTTTATCTTGGGATTTAGTAATAAAAGTACTGGGCCAGGTTTTTGGGAATTTCTGTGGGAGTGGTGAGTGTGAGAGCCCCACTTCCCACATGGACAGAGGTCCCAAGGCCACTTTGATCTGTCACACTCCAGATTTTGTTCCTGGATACTTTTTAATCCTGACTGCACCCTGCCATGGCTGACATTTGTCTCTACAGTAGCTGTTGCTTTTCTGATTTTTTAACTACTTAAGGAAGCTGAGTTTTAAAATATTTACATCCACCATATCCTCTCAGAAGTGTTAACAATATAAGTTATACTGCTGTGTTTGAAGGTTTTTTCCTTTCTGTGTTGTAAAAAGCCACATTCATTGTCTAATCTTACAGCTTTGGAGTATAAGAATGCAGATTTAATGAGTAATTCAGTTTTTATGTATTTTATTTTTTTTCTTAGTACCAGTGTGACAGACTGGGACATGGGATTTTTATTCTGTTTTTGCAGTCTTGGCCAAACAGACTGTGATTAGAAGTTCTTGAGCTGAAGTTGTGCAAATAAAAAACCTGCAGTGAATTTTCAGTGCATGAGCTTGGGTCAGTGTGGCTATGAACAGCTTGTCCTGGTTGATAAAAAATGGATATTTGTCTGTTCACTTATGGGAGTTTATCATCTTCAGGGGGAGTAGCACATCCAGTTCCACTGATGCTTCAAAGAACCTGGAAATGAACCAACACTTTTGAGATAATATTAGGGTAATACAAAGGCTGGTCTTTACTGGAGGCCTCCAAGGGGTAGATATGGAAAATGCCCTCCCCTGCACGGGGTGAGTACAGTTTGAAAAGTTTAGAAAATCAACATAACTGACAGAAATCCCCAGTTAGAGACCTAAGTGGTGAGGTAATTCCTCCTCAGTTCAACCCTTTTCTGAATCCTCCCCTCTTTAGACAGGGGCTAAACTCAGTTGATGAAAATGTGTCTCCAAGAGCTGGTTTCAGGATGGGGGCCTTGGACCCCCAGCCTGGAGCTCTGGAATGTTTTGTCTTTCTGCCTGTCAGGGTGGGGAAAAGTCCTGGGGCTGTGAATCCAAATATAGGCTACAGAGCCATAAACATGAGTAAAAAATATAGAAAATTTATAAAAGCCAGTGCTGCTGGTAAGCAGGGAAGGAGGGTTTAGTTACTGCAACCTACTTTGATTTCTTGAGAGCCACTGGAACAGAAAAAGCAGATGTTACCGGACCTGTTTTTATTACACTGATTGGGCACCATTCATTTGTGGTGTTGAGTTTATTGGAGAGGATCTGAAGCATGCCTGTCAACATAAAACATAGGTGTTCAGAATGTTTGTACAGCAAAAGGAGTTATTATTTTCAGGTGGATAATTCCAGAGCACGCCGAGAGGTCTGTGTTTATTTTGGATAATTCCTTGCATACCTATTCTGTAATAATGTCAGAATGAAACAAATACGGCCATGAACGTATTCATCTCAGGGTTATGGTTATTTTATAAAGGAGAAAAGTCAAATTGAGGAAACTGCTTGGTGTCTAGTGAATGGTTCAAATTTTACTTAAAAGAATGTTTTAATCTTTATAACTTTGGAGGATTTATCTAGGCACAGAAGACAAAATAAATGTGCTGTCTATATCTATAATGTAACTTGTTAAGCTTCCTTTGTTTTTCTGTTAGTTTTTTGGTAATTTTTGATCTTTTAACATCAGACTGCACATATTATACCAATGCTTCCTCCACAGCCGTGGAGCACAAACAGCCTTTTGCACTCCATGTGCTTGGTGTGTCTCTGGTTTGATTTTTGTCTGATCTGGTGTACACCTCTGTAAGCCCCTTTGCAGCAAAACAGGGTCCAGGTTTGTGTTTAATATCACCTAATAGGTTCACTGACAATTGAAATTTATTTTGAACATGCATTCCAGACTTTTATTTTTCTGAAACACATTGGTTTGACACTGTGTGATTTTGTTACTTCAGGTCTATATGGGCAGGTTTTATACTCCATCCTCTTATACTCTGTATTTTCTTTAGTGTGTTTTATGTTTCATTTTTGCCATTTTCCACTGCAACTTTTGGAATTGGTTGTTCTGGCCGTGACTTCTCTCAACAGCTTTCACTTTCTCACTTCATTCTTGGTTTCATCTCTTCCCCCATATAATTTTATCTTTCCCTGATGCATCACAAAAGAGCCACAAGTTCACCACATCCTTCACTGCCCATTCATTCTGCAAGGAGCAGATTGCTTGGCAGTTTTTAATGAAGGAATTGAAACGTAACCACGCATGAGTACAAGGCAGCAGCAGATGAATCCTCATCCTGATCTTCAGGAGAAAACATTTCTGTGTCCGTGGAGTGCTCTCTCACAGTCAGGGCCTCAGGGGAAGGAGGTGAACTGGTCACCGGGTTGGGAATTGCATTTAAAAGGGTTTTGATGTTTCTGAGAGGAACCAGAAGTGGTGTCCAAGCACTCAGACCCTTTTACTCCCTCCACTGGAGCACTGCCAGGCCAGCAAGGTAACGCTGAACCCAGGCTAGCAAATTTTAAATGAGCTGTCACAGCATTTACAGCAGGGAAATTGCAGGGAAATCTCAGCTTTGTTGTCACAGAAGCCAAAAGGAGAGAGAAAGAAGTCATTGCAGTGGTCCTGGCTGTGGTGTGTGCCTCAGCAGGACACTAAAAGAGCCATGTTTATGTTCTTGGTGTTCTTTTCCTTCTGTGCATTTCCTGAGTATTTAAGCTAAAGGAGAAAAGATTTTTTTTCCCCCTACTGTTGTCCCATGTGCAGCCAAGAGTCAACCTGTGCTTTGTGCAGGAGTCAGTGAAGAAATCCTTATCACGTTGTGTTCCTGTCCTGGAAAACCGTCTGGGACTTGTACTGGCAAGGGCTGACTCCCCTGGTGATTTGCTCTTTAATTATTTCTGTTCCCATTCTTCTGCTTCTCCTGCTCATGAGAGTCACACTGCTAACGAGGGCTGCATGCAGGCTGATGTGCATCTCCCTTTTCCTTTCTCCTCTTCCTTTTCAGCCAGGCCTAGTGAGCATCTAAAATTGCAGCGTGGCCATGTCTTTGGAGTTTTATCCTAATCTTTCATATCAGCACTCTTCTATTATAAATAGTCTGTGCTTGTGAAATGAAAATAAATTAGAAGCTGCTACATTTAGATGTTTGACAGTCTCAGAACCCCTGCTGGCTCACTTGGAAGAGCAGGAAGGTTGAGGTTTCCAGTGGCAGTCCTGTTAAACCATCCTCAGGTTTCTTCTTTGAGCTGGAGCTCAGCTCATGCTGAACGTGTCCATCGCACCTGCAGCCTCCCTATTTTAGGGCTGAGATGTTTGAGCGGAGGTTTGCTGTACTTGGCATGAATCAGACACTCAGAGGGATCACAGCTGCCTCTCATGGAGGTTCCACCTCCACCAGCGGGCTAGTGGTCCGTTTCTCTCCAATATTTGAAATATTGAGATATTGGATGAGTGTATTTGAACGTTTATTTGGCCACCTGACTTTCGAAAGCAATAACCAGCACCATCCGCTTTCCCCACCTACCCTGAGTTCCATTTCAATGCCATCTTCCAGAAGAATGCAAACCTCAACCTACGAGCAAAACAGGCTCTCCCTTAAAGTCAGCGTCGGATTTCGCGTTCAAAGAGAAGAAAAGCAAAACACAAACCCACCAGCCTTTGGAGTCAGTAGGAGAGGTTTTTTTGTGTGTGTCATGAAATTATTCATCGCTGTTGAGCAGATGTTGACGATTAGGAGGGAACAGAGGAGCTCTGTGCTCCGCTCCACGTGGGCAGATGAAGGCTCGAGGCGGCGCCGGTTTCCTGTCAGCGCCAGGGCAGGTCCTGGGGGCTGCAGTTGCACAAAGTCACTTTTGTGTGGCCTTCCTTCTGTCCCTGGGCTGGGAGAATAACGGTGCTGGAAGGCTCAGTGTCCCTCTCTGAGAGATCTGTGTCCATTAAGAGAAAATGAGGGGTTGAAAACTCTCCCTGGATGTTGTGTTTCTCTGCGAGATGTCGGCCTGCTCCTCTTGGACAGCGCAGAACAGCCGAGCCTTTCATTTACTGCACTAATTGCCGCTGGGTCAGTTCACATTTTCATCCTTTTTGTTTGAACTGTATTTAAAGCACAGCCCCTCCCAAATTTTCATGTATTTTTACACAGTGACTTAAATGGGAGCAGCTTCCTACAAACTGAAAATGATGGAGTGTTATCCTTTGGCCTTCAGTTTTCTGTAAAATTCTTATGGTTGCAGGTGACCTGGGCCACCTCTGCTGTTGTCAGCACTGCTTGGCAGACTCGTGTAAATGGGGACTGCCCAGTGGTTAAAAGAATTTTTACTGTAGCTCCTTTTGCCTCTTAACTGAACTGAGGTAATGATGGTGTTGATGCTGTGTTCTATGAATTCTCATTTTCCTCTTTGCTGCTAGAGCTGTGGAAATAATCACATGTTAGGGATGGAAAATGAGAAACATTTTTGCCTGCAAAGAAGTACTTTTGATCCTCAGGTTTAGCAGGTGCAGGAGGTGATGGAAGGATCATCCCTGGCCCTTTTGGAGGCCGTGGTAAGAGGGGAATGAACAAAACCAGCTCAGTGCAAGGAGAGGAAACTTTGTGGACCTGGTTGTTATTCAGGATCACAAAGATGGTTTCTAAAATTTGAGACAAAACAAAACAAAAATATTCTGGTCTTCTGCCATATTGAAATTCACTCTTTCATGGCTTTTATAAGCAGGCTGTAGCCGTGGAATGTGAGCACGTTCATGTCAAGTTCCCGTGATTGGGTCTGTCATCCTGCTGCTCCCTACAATGGGGGATGCCATTGAACACAAATAGAGCATTGATAAAATGACAAAAGCAAAGCAGAAAAATATTTCTGAAGTGGCTGAAACAGTATCTGTGGTAAATACGTGTTTTGTTATTCAGGAACAAGAAATTATTTTCTGTCTGACAGGACAGCGTGCATTTCTCTGCTGCCTGAGAGCAGGGTCCCTGTGATAAGAATCTCTGTTCTGTGTGTGACTCAAAGCTGGGGCTGCTTGGGCTTTTTTTTTTTTCATCAAGAAGGTAACGTGAATAATTTTAGAATAAAGAGGAAGGAAGAAATTACATGCCTCAGTAGCAAGCATGTGTGCTCTGATACTTCAGTTTCAAGTTCTGTATTGAGGAGAGGTGAAGTCCAAAATCTCCTTTTATAGCAGGATACCAGGTGCAGGCAGCAAGAACTCAATTCCACTTTCTCTCCAGTGAAATTACAACACAGCACCTGCAAATTAACTAAAACTGTCCATTGTTTCATACTGATCGTGTATCGATAGCCAAATATTTGCTGGCCAAATTAGAATCTTTCCAAAATTACAAACAGGATTGCAGGCTGAAGGGTTATTTTGCAGGCAGGCAGCCTGAGGTCCCCCTGTGACACTGCATTTTCTGCTGCTGTGTGGAGAATTTTGAAGGAACAGCCTGAAGTGGGATCTTTTCTCAGTTCTGACCCCTTACCAGAGAGCTCAACAAACACAAATTATGAATTTTGCAAGGAAATAAACTTCTTTCCAAAACCGGGCTGTGAAGTGACTGCTTCACATATTCCAAAAGTTGTTTGAATTTCCATTTGGGATTTGATTTATTTGGTTCATTTTTTTCCTGGCAACTTTAGTGATTTTAAAATGTAGAAATGTGACCATCATCAGCAAACCAACAATTTCTACTGTCTGTTTTTTATGATAATACAAATAACAGGTTTGGGCTTTTTTAACTTCTGTCAAACCCCTTTTTAGAGCAAAAATATGTTGTTTGGACTCAATAGCTGTGATTATCCATAATCATGTGTGAGCAACTGGCCAAGAGAAGTAACTTCTCTGTCTTTTACAAAAACCAGAGCCTTATTCAGGCACAGTTTTCATCATTACCTTCCAAAATGTGTTTTAATTCTGCCTGTCTGAATTTGAGATTCTTTACCAAGCAATAATGCCACTGGTCCTGCAGTAATCTCTAATAATTATGATTTGATAATCATGATAGAATCAGGATCCTTCCGAGGCTGTGCCTGGGAGACAGACCCATGCGATTTTATCAGAATCATGAGTTTCAGGAGAGTTGTGCAGACAAGTTTGAAAACAAAACTGGAGAATATTTAGTCATTACTTTGGCTTCCTGTAGCTTTGAAAGGCATGAGCTACTCCATTAACCTCAGTGCAGAGCTTTGGGGGGGACAGAGGATGGGGAATCGTTCTAACAAAAAACCTGAAAAAATCCTCCTGCTTTTCCTAAAAAGAAAGAGAAAATAGGTAAATGTTTCTTTCATATCTTCCATTTCTAATTTATCCTGAGAACTACGACTTGTGCTCTGCTGTTATTCTTTCCTCCTTTACCAGGTTTCAAGCCTCTGAATTTGATCTTTTAAGTGGATATTTGTAGGTTTTTGTGGAAATTTGTAGGTTTTAATGGAAATTTGTGTGTCCACAGCTGCTAGACAATAAGAGAGCATGTGCCTGTGAAAAATGACAGATGACCAAATAAGCCTCCCAAACTGAAGTCTGGAAAAAACAGGACTTTCCAAGCAGGCTGGATGTTCATTGGGAAGGAAGAAAACAAGCCAACTCGAGTACTTTGCACAGCTGTTTAACAGAGTTATTTAATCCTTGTGATTCTGGAGAATAATTTGATGCCAAAAGTAATACATAAACTTTTTGTTGTGTTTGTTTTGAATCAGTGGCGTATGTAAAATGGGTTTCATGTGGTCAAAACCTTCTGCGTTTTGGAACAAAATAACCAAAAGTTTGGCTCATCTTGCACTTGTTAAATGCTGCAGCTCAGTGACATCCGCGTTTTCTGAATCATACAGTAAACATGAGACTTTCCTGATCATAAGGAGGAGGAACAGACGCAGTTTGGCCTTTCTAACTGCAAGGTTGGGGGTTTTAAATTTTTATGCTAACAATGAGCATAATAAAAACCTTGCTTTGAATTGAAGGGCGATGCTTTTAGAATCTTTCACAAATGAAATACCTGTGCTGAGTGAAAATGTCATTCCTTAGGTGTGGATAAGCAGATCCTGCTCTCATATTTCTGTCCCTGTGGGTGCCCAGTTCTTGATTTCCAGCATCAGAAATGTGTCAGGAGCATTTAACACCATACAGGACACGGCTGGATGGGGTCTGAGTTCTCCCAGCCCTGTGTTGGGAGGTATCCAGTGACAAACTCATGCTCTAGGTACAAGTGCAGCAGATGCCAAACAGCTGTGAATCATCTGTGCTCTGCTGTGGAAGAAATGAGAACCTTTAAGCCTGAACTGAAGGAAGATTTATTTGTTTGTTTGTTTGTCTTAGCACCAACCGGACTGGTTTAACCCTTTCTCTCCACTGCTAATTACATTTATTTACTTACCCTCAGGTTAATAAAGAATTCTTCTGGCTGCCTGTCCCTCTTAAAGCCCTTCAAATTACAGCTCATTAGGAGTCAGTAAAAGCAAAGTGTCAGTTTAGAAGTCGGCTCCTGTTTTGTCCTAGCTAATGTCCCCTGGCACTAAGTGCCATCAGTAGCTGCTGCCCCTCACACCCAGCAGCACCAACAGCTCCAGGAGCTCCCTGCTCGTGCTGGTGCCTCAAGGGCTGGTACAGATCCGAGGCAGCCGCAGCAGCGCAGGGCAAAGGGCATTCCCTTGGGTTTAATGGGATCCCAGGGACACAACTCGGCCCAGGTGGGAACAGCCGAGCAGCACCCCCGGGTCCAACGCGGATCCAATTGGATGGAGCTCAGCAATGAGCAGATCGACCTCAAATCCCCAGTGAGAAACTGAACAAATGAGGGAACTGTCCCCCATTCTAATGACCCCCCCAAGGGAGACTCCAGCCCAGCTGAACAAACCTGTTCCAGAGAGGAGGCTCCGGGCAAGGCTGGAGCCTCTGCTTTGGAGACACTCGGGATGTTCCGTCTGCTCCCCTCAGAGAAGCCCCAAGCTGAGCTCAATCTCAGCCCCCAAGGGTTCTCCACATGTAGGGCTGAGGGACAGGGAGTGTTTGTGAAGGGGACAGGGAAAGGGAAAGGGGATAAAAATGTATAAAAAGGGGATAAAAAGAAAAGACAAAAACCCATCAAGCATCAGTGCCTGCCCTGTGCCCTGGGGCTTTTGGAGCTTTGGCACCCAGGGCTGTCCTGCTGCTGCTCAGTGCCATCATGTTCATGTTTTGCTGCCTCTGCTGCTCCCTCTTTGACATTCCCAGTCCATTTGGTCCGTGGATTTTCCTCCTTTGGCAGATGATTTTTTTGTATCCCCTGGGTTCATCCACTTCTCTCCATCAGCCATGCTCCCTGCCAGAACTCTGCTCCATCACTAAAGGCATATTTTGGAATACAGTTAGACAGCAGAATGCCTCTTTCTCCTTGGCCATTGATTGTTTCCAATCAGAAATGAATAGTTTTAAACCTAAATACTCCACCAAGCGTGAATGGCTTCCCCTCTCTCATCCTGACAGCTTCTTTATGCAGCTGCAAGGTCCAGCAGTCTTTTTGGGGAGCTCAGCGTGCTGTTTCTGAGCCCTGGTGCTCTCCCCCCACACGGAGCATTCCTGGGTGCTTGCTGTGAACCCTCAGAGCATATCCCGAGTTCAGGGAAGGGTTTGCTCTGCCTTCCAAGGGCAGTGAGACTGCCAGAGGCCAGGGGTGGGATGAGAAACCTTGTGCATGTGGGCTGGTTTTCAGAGAATCCAGAGAAGGAAAAGGACTGGGAACTTTACTGGGGTTTTGAATGTCGTCCTGAGAGATGGGAGGGAAAAATCTGCAGCAAGAGATGTTCAGGAAAGGTGATTGATCTGCCAGAGGCTGAGGGGAGAAGGCAAAACTAACAATGCTGGGTTGTCTACCTTGGAAATGGAAATTGCCAAATCTTCTCCAGTCTCTTGAGAGTTTGCTTTTTGTGGCTTATTCCTGAACGTGGTGAGCCACTAAACGAGCGGTGTTAGCACTCCCCATTGGCTGTAATGGTAAAACACCTCTGATGAAAATGCCGGTTAAGGTTGGAGCTCACAAAGTGTGCAACTGTTCCTGGGTTATTCTCCTGCTCCTGCTTTACGAGGCTGCCACTCAGCCTGCTGCTGTGTCCCTTGGGAGCTGAGGCATGAAAACTCCTCACATGTGGGGATCAAAGGCACTGGCTCTGAAAGCCTCCCTGTCACTGGGGCACTTTGCAAAGGCAGCTTGGAATTCTGTGTATGCAGCGTTGTCATGAAATTATTATTGACTCTAAACAAAGGAATATTTTTTTAATATGAATCAAAGTTTTCTGAGTTTCACTGGTGTTTTTTATGAACGCAGATGTATCTAAATGAGATTATTCAGTGCTTTGCCTGCTTTTTCAGCTTCTCTTAAGGTCCAAATTCATGTTGTCTCTGTCATTGCAGAATCAGTCTGATTAATACTATGGAAGAACTGGGGTTTTTCTGTATTTTAAGGCATGCATCGTGTGTTTACACAGGACACACAAGATTATTATTAGAAGCCAGTAGCTTTAGGGTTTACTTGACTTTTTTTTGCTGACAAGACAGTTGTAGCAACATTAACAAGTATTTTGTATGTTAGACATTTTAGGAAGTGCTGTCTTTTTGGATGCTGATCTATTCTTAATTTAACCAGACTGTGCTGTAAGGTAAGGATTTGGGCTTGAGGATCCATGTGTGTCTCTTCCAACTCAGGATATTCGTTTAAAGAGAGATGGACTGGATTTGTTTGATCCACGACAGGGTTGGGTCTCGGGCAGTTCTTTTTGTACCCCAGAATCAAAGGAAATGCATAATGCTGCACAGATGCAACAATGGGCAACAGTTGTTTGAGAGAATTCTAGAGAAGCCTTAAAGCTGCACTTTAAGGTGGTCATTCTATGACAGCAGCTGGAAGTGCTCATTTCCCTGGTGTTGTGGCATGAAATAATCAAAGCATCGCTTTTTGAGTTGTTTAATGAGCTGAAGTATTAAAACCCTACAAAAAACCCATCAGTGTTGCCTAAGTAGATGGAGCAAAACAGAGACCTTGAGGATGTGCTGCAGAGAACCGTGAGCTTCGTGAGGAGCCCAACAAATTCAGAATAGAACAGGGAACATCAAAAAACCGGGGCTTTTTCTTACTAGAAAGGCAAAGCAGTCCCATCATCTCCTGCTGTGGATGATGCTCGAAAAGCCAGGCTGGAAATGAAACCCCGCAGACTGATATCTGTAGAGCAGGGATTTGTTTCTTGCAGCGATGGAGGTCAGGGGGATTTCTCCGCCTCCCTCACCCACCTTTGTCAGGTGCTGGGGTTTATTTATCCAGTCAGTGTCGCTGGGTCATTCTAACATCATCATACACGGGTCGGAATTAATTTACATAAGGTCATGTCATGGTCATAAATTGGGTTTTTTTGCACTGCACCTGCGGTTCCCCAATTTAGGTGGTCTCGGGGGCCTTCTTTGATGAAGGCTCAAGGTCTTCCTCACATCTGAACTTTTCAACTTTGTCTTCAGAGCATGCGCAGTTAGGGTGTTCCTCGGACTTTCTGGGTCTGACTGATCTAAATTCTTCACTTTGTGGTTAATTGGCTTTATATTTGCCAACTTCTCATTAGTACATCCTGTTACATCCTAATATGGCTGTCCTCATCTACTTTTGAAACCATCCACCTGGCGAGTTTGTGTTCACGTAAGCATTAAGCTGTTAGTTAATTATACATTAGTTAGTGCAGAGTATAAAAGTTATGATTCAGGTTATAGAGGTATAGAAAGTGATGATCTGGGCTGTATTAGGATCTTATAACTCAAATTATAGAAGCATCTTATAATTTTGACCCAAGTTATACAGGCAGCAGGCAGAACACCCCTCTGCTGACACCGCAGCCTGTGCTGTGGAGGAAAACGCCTGTTCCACTGTGCTCGGCTGGACACCACACCTGGCAGAGGTTTTGGAAGGTTTCTCATCAGGACACATGCTAAAGCAAATCCTGTTTGCTGACAGCGCAGAGTCCTCGTTGCATTTCAGTCAGTGCCTGCTTTTCCAGTCTCTGGCACTCTGATCTTCCTTGCAGCCTTCTTACCCCAGAGCTCATCACGTGCCATGAGAGGTTAGCACTGCACTTGTCTAAGGAAAAAAACCCAAACAAAATAAAGAAAAATATTATTCTGATTTGTGTAGAGCCAAGATACATTCTCTTGATTGCTTGGGGCCTTTAGAGAACCTTACAGCGCTCAGGGTATTTCTGGGTCAGTGGTTTTTCTATTTTGATGGTGGAAAGTGTATAGACAAATGCTCCAGTGCTTTTTTATTGTGTTTGCTTCTGTTTCCTCGGAGGCCTTTGAGAAAGAAGCTGGGGGATGTTTGGAGAGAAGGCTGGAACTTTTCTGTGGAGTTGACATAGTCAGGCACAATAATAAGGACTGGTGATAGACAACTCCCTGAAAAGGAGATGAAAATGGTGTTTATAAAACCCCACAATGTGGATTTCCAGAAGGGAGGCAGAGTGCAAGAAGCTGCCGTAACCGCAGGCGGATGGGCGTCCCTTGCTGTCACTGGGCTTTTCTGTCACTTTAAGCAGTAGTAGCAAAATGAAATTATGTTTATGTATTTCTGTGTCTTCATGGTGGGGAATGAGGGGTGAATTCCAGCTTGTCCTGTGTGTGCTGTGTCTGCTCTTTGAAGTTTGGGTTAAAATGAGCCATTTCTAGGGTTTTACTGAAGCAGGGATTTTGGTGAGAGCAGTTGTCACAGTATCCCGAGAGGGCTGCAGAGTTCCCACTCTGTTCTTTCCCCCTGTGATGCTCTGCAAATTCTTTCCTCTGTTCTTAGCTTTTGATTTTATTTTTCTTTTATTTTTGTATATGGCATAAAGAGGGGGAAGTAACGTGTGATGAATTTGTCAACAAGTTTGTTTCTCTTTTCCTTTTGAATTCTAATTTAAATAAACCTTAAGGGAGGAACTTAAAGAGACTTAAAAATGAGGGGAAATATAACTGGAATCATCAACTTCAATAAATCAAGAGCCCATCAAATTTTTCAGACAGAATCAAATCAGATTGCAGGACTGGTTGAGAGAATATTCACTGTGAACTGAGGCTCTCAGTGGCTGGGAGGGGTTTTGTTGTGGAAAAGCTACAAGGATATAAAGAAAAAGCAGAACTAAAAGTACAGAGTGAAAGAAAAACTAAATTTCCAGTGAGTTGCTAATCCCAATCAACAGAAAAATTTGGAGGATGTAGTAAGAACCTTTTTTACCAGGAGGAAGTTGGTTACAACTCATTGCAGAAAACCCCAAAGTTCCTGAAGGAGACCTCCCTCTGTGCCAGGAAAGGTGGCACAGGATCCTGCTCTCAATCACTCTGATGTGGCCAGCAAATACAAATCAATAAATGAGTTCTGTTGTTTGTATTTAGAAAAGTAGAAGTATTGGAAAGGGTATAAAATCTTGTGTGTAGAAATTTTATTTTTATGTTTTGCAGCTTCTAATAAAGAATTCTGTTTGATTGTTGGGAGTTGAAATGTTGGTAGTGGAGACTGTCTGTCCTGTGAGAGTCTGGTGAGCTGTGGTATCAGGAAAGCCTAAAAGCTGCTTAAAATAAAACTCAAACTCAGACCTCTTCCAGTATTACTGAATTACAACAGAATGGAAACATGACAAAGAACTTGAAACTGAGACTGTTACCATCACAAAAGCTGCTTAATTAAAAAAACCCCAAAATAACCCAACAAAACCCCATAGAGCACCTGTCACTGAGTGATGTCCCAATGTGCAGCAGTTTATTAAAGCAGTGTTAGCCCTGGCTTGGGGAACTGCTTAGGAATATTTATGTGCTTGCACTGAGGAGTTTTCACAGGAGTGGAACCAGGTTGGTTTTCACTCCAGGCTGCTGTTTGTTGCTTCTAGAACACAAAAGCAAACTCTTCTCAGTCCCTTCTTGGATGCAGAAACTGCAGCCTCCTCCTGGACAACAATCCTGCTGCTGTCAGACACTGTCCTGCCCCTGTACAAGTTTTTATTTTGGAAAACATGGCCTCTCCTTTTTATGTTATAATAATTCATTTATTTCTTGCTTGGTCTTTCGATTGAACACAATTCTCGTGCCTTCAGAAGCTCTGCTCTCCTGTGCACATACGAAATGTTGTTCATCCTTTTCCCACTTGTTGGATGATGGTGCAACCCTTCCCAAGGCTTCTTGGGGTGTTGCTCCACCTGCCTTGGGAGCCTTCAGGGAATTCAGGGAAGTGCAGTGTAAGGGGTGACTCTCCTGTGGTTTGTGTGGTTTGTCACCTCCTGGGCACTAAACAACTGACACAAAGAGTGCAGAGATTTTACAGCCTTTAGATCTCGGGATCGGGGTCCTGGAGTCCTGTGGGTCAGGCTTTGCTGTGTTCAGGGAGATCCATGTTTCTTATTACATGCAGATATAAAATTTAGACACCTTTCAACTACTTTGAGTGAAGCTTATTTGCATTTCTGTCCTTGTAGAAATCAGCCTATAATAGGATATTTTGGCAGAGAAGGGTTTAGACTTGGAGGAATTTAATATCTTTACCTCTAAGTAATCACTCTAGTTGTTTGTCATCTCCAGCTACCTTCTTTAAAGCAGGCCAGAATTTAAACTATAACCTAGGTGAATACGTTGTTAAAATACAACATTTTCATTTTTCCCTTCAGTTTCTTCAGTTCTTTCGTTCAGCTGGGTGGGGATGATGCTCTCAGGAGATGGAATCGCAGCCCTTAGCAACACAAGACAATAGTGCTTGTTGTTTAATAGTTATATAAATATTCAATATGTGTCTGTATGTCCTTGTTCCTTGGCTGTCTCAGGCGGATCCCTGCACTGCAGTGGCACAGAAGTTTTAGCAAAGCTCAGCTACATTCCACTGGGGGCTTGATTTGTGTTTCACATCGTGGCCAAAGTAAAGAATGAACTGAAACCAGAATCCAGTGCCATCTAGACTTTGGATGTGGTTTTTGGATTGTAGATCTGTGTTGCCAAAAAAAAAAAACACCCAAACCGACTAAAAAAAGAAATCTTGCAATAAATTAAAACCCACACCCCTAATTCACTCGCTATTGTGTGATTGTACAGGAGCTGGCTGGACACTTACAGTGTGAACAGCCAAAAAGCCAAAAAGAACTTTTCCCTGTGAGATCTTTCCAAATGTTTCCCTCAGCTGCTGCTGTAACAATAAATAAACACAGGACAATGGAAAACAAGGCTAAAATGATTGAGTCTAAATCCCTTAATTACAAGGTTTATGTAACTAGGTGAGACTATTCAGAGGAGAAGGATTGTGAAAAAAATCCTCTATTTTTTAGTAAAGGTGCTTCATTGGATGTATAAGACAACCAATTTGGAAATAATGAAATGCAATCTCTTCCTGAGAAATGTATGTGATAAATCTTGAGAAAATAGTGAGCCACTGTACATAGGAGAAGGACAGTCTGTGCTTCCAGGGCATTTCCCAAGATAAATTTACCTCATGAATGAAGTCCTTGGTTGTTGAAAGGAATCTAAAAGAGAAGACACATCAGGTTTTCCAAGCTGAACACTCCATCAGGGAGTTCATTATTATGCACATAAGATCAGCTGCTCTGCAGTTTACTCCGTGTGTCAGCATTTTTTGGAAAGTAATGTTTGTTCTGAATTTGGTCAGCTGCATAAACTTAAAACAAATCTAAAGATGTGGTGAGTTTGAACACCAGAAGGAAGTGGGGGGTTTTTAGGGTTTCTTTTTCTGGTAAGCAAGTGGTCAGCCTTATTGTTCTGTGTCTCAAAAAAAAGAAGAATAAACCCCAGATACGAAGGTGGTTATTGGTGGTAAACGTTGGCCACCTTTTGGCCACGGTAATAATTATGAAACAAATTCAGATTTTGTTTCTGGTATCCAACCAGGGTTCAGGATTGCAGCATTTCCAAAATTCCAGTTCTCACAAAGCAGAGTACTCCTGTCTCCTTGACTTCAGGAGAAATGAAGACTCCGATGAGATCTGTAGCAAAGGCAAAACTGGGATCAGAACGATAACCTCCACTTTACTCACTTGCTGGATTTTATATGTGGGATTAAAAGTTAAACATGATCAATCTGATCTGGGCTGAGGTAAAACATGATTTCCAGATCAGCCTGACTTGACTTAGAGCACCAATATCCAGCTGCACTTGGAAATCTGCAGGAAAAACATTGCTCAGTAAATAATTTGCTGTTTACAGATGAACCGAGCGCAGCTTTGATATCCAGTATTTTTTCATATCATTGTTTGTAGAGAGCTACTGAGCCCTGTCCTGGCTGTGGAAGGCCCCTTCTCAGGACCCAGGGCTGACAGCCAGCAGGTGATATCTAAGATTTTTGGAAAATTCCAGAGCTGTTACCTCTGCAGAGAAAAGGGCACACAGTGGCCACGGGCTGTTTCTCATTACATTCTTTAAGGTTGTGTTGTAGGTACTTTGCATCACCTACAAAGTGCATGTTGCATTGCCTAGAAAAACTGTGAAAATAAGGAAGGTAAATGCCCAGGAGATTTCTAATTAACAGTTAATAACAGACAGAAAACATTGGAAATTATCTTTTCTTTTCATACAATTGTAAAGCAAACTTGTGTGTGTTCATTTCTGCCCTTGGTTGGTCTAAACAAGGCAGCAATGATGTTTTTATTTTGTAATGAAGCATCATTCAGCGTAAAGTTTATCTTAAATACCTGTTTGAGACTGAATTCTGTAAGGTCTTTGCTCCTGTGTTTACATGCACTCTACTGTGTTTTGAAGCTGTGGTTCTTTTGATATTTTAGTTTACAAAGGTCCCACCCTCCCTCTCTCCGTTCTTCAGGATCCCACTCATTTCCTTGCTGGTACAAGGCTTTAGCTGAGTTCTTGATGAGCCAGTTCAGCTCTTCCAAAGGAAAGACAAAAAGGGTTTCCTGTTTGTTTAATGTCGAGGTGTGGAGGAGCACCTGTGCAGCACAGGGTGGGAGGAGGCAGAGACCAGGCAGGTGTTAATGAGATTACTGCAGGGTTGCAGCCAAAGGTTCCTGAAGAGCTGCTGAGCTTGTCCAAGAACTCGCTGCCATCCAAAAACCTGACTGCCAGCAGGGCAGCCCAGCACCCTCCCTTGTGCTGCTTCTGGTGCTTGTCTTCTCCTGAAGGAGCCAACTGGTCTGCCTGGGCTGGTGGGAAATAAAGAGAGAAAAAGAAATTTTTTTTTTTTTTTTTGCTTGGCTAGGGAGCTGGACTGAACTGCTGGGGGTTCGAACAGCAGGGCTGCAAGGAGGGAGGTCGAGGGGAGTGAGCGGCCAGGAGGGGAAGAGCAGCAAATCCTCCTCAGAGCCGCAGGTGCAGCTGCAGCAGCTCTGGCAGGGCTTGGTGCTGTGGGGCAGCCACGTCCTGCAGCAGCGCTGATCTCCTGGCAATCCAGCCAGGATCCTCCTCCCAAGCTCTTCCTCTCACTTCCCTTTTCTCTCTCCTTTTCTGCCGGCTGAGCAAGCTGAGTCAGTCCATCTTGGAGCTGAGGGAGGGCCAGAAGCAGAGCCAGGGAGGGGATGGACATTTGGGGCCAGGGAGGGGTGGTGGGTACGGGGAAATGGGGCTGCCTCTTCCCCTTTTGTTTGGGGGTCAGTGCGGTTCAACTCAAGGTGCAGCACTTTCAATCAGATCAGCCAGAGAGAAGTCAGTCATTTATTTATAATTAGTTATTTATCCTAATTTCACTCTGCTTTGCCTTGATGAACAGTCAGAGTGTATCACGGCTCTCCCTTGCCTCAGTGTGTTGTCTCCCTTTCTAACACCACCAGGTCCTGTTGCTCTCACCCTCTAACAGTGGTTTTCAGTCCTTACACTTGCCCTAAATACACATCAAGAAACAGGATCAAGCAAATTTGTTCTTAAAATTACCCTTGACCATTGCAGTTTATGTGATGTATTGTCCACGCACATTATTTTAAACCAAAAATGAAGAAAATTAAATCTCAATTCATAGATGTATGGATGGGAGTTATAGAAAGTTGTGCTTTTGTTTCAGCATTGTGTTAATGATGTGAGGTGCAGCAGGCAGGTGAAGGGTGATCTTGATGTTTGCAGTGTTTTCAAAGGAAGACTTAAAAGTCATATTTAAAAAAAAAAGTTTAAACCAAGATGGCATCCATATTTATAAAGAAAAATAGATAACCTGTGTGTTCCAACTTCCTGTTTAAAAAGACAAGTCTGGCAAAGCCAATAGGGACGTTTAGCTGGGGGAGGATTGCTGGTGATGGTGACTTTTCTAACAGGCTGTTTATACAGCAAAGTACCAGCCAAAAAATGCCTGGCAATTGTATTTATATTTCAGGAGAACACAGGGGAACAGTTCCTGTACAGCCAGTGTTTCGCAGACCGCAGCTGTACAGGATAATGGTTTTTAATGGCTTTTCTAAATCTCACAGATATTTTGTGGGTGCACAGAGCCTGTTGTGTTTCCTTGCTGGGCCTGTGCTCAGGGGACAGATTCTTCTGCAGTGCCAACTGTTTGTGTGAATTCACTTGGACAATCCCGCTTCTCCAGAGGCTTTCAGAGAGGCACAAACATCCTTTTCCTGAAGGGAGAGGAACAGCACAGGGCAGAGTCCAGGGCTCGGGGTGAATGTCTACCTGCAGTGTCAGCACCAGGAGAGTGGGGGGCTCTGTCACAGCTGAGCCATGCATGAGGCAGCCAGGGATTCCACAGAGCCAGGGATGCCACAGAGCCAGGGATTTAACAGAATCAGGGATTCCACAGAGCCAGGGATTCCACAGAGCCAGGGATTTAACAGAGCCAGGGATTTCAGAGAATCAGGGATTTCATAGAACCAGTGATTTAACAGAATCGTGAATTTAACAGAACCAGGGATTTCACAGAACCAGTGATTTAACTGAGCATTTTCAGTCCCTCTGCTTTGGCCTGTGGCACACATGGAGCTGGCAATGGGAATGGGGCTGAATTTACAGTGTTCCTGCACTGTCAGAGAAACCTACTGACATTTGTTTCTTGAAAAACATCAAAGGCATTGCCCACACAAGTGTTTTTCCTTTTCTTTTCCTCTTCCACTTTGAGCTGATCCTGGCTTGACGTTAGCTGTCACTCAGGCGTTTTCCCGTGAGTTCTGGTTCTGATTCTGGTCTTTAACAAGCAAACACGAAGAAAACACCTCTAAAGGAGCAGATATCTTTATTCCCTGCTAGCACAGATTGCTGCTGATGCAGAGGAATAAAATGCCTACTATCAGTTTATCTTATAAATAAATTTATCATCTCCATGTTACTGAAATACCTGTAGGCATTGGTTTATTCACAGGTCATCCAAATACATTCTCTTAATATCAGTTTTTATCTCTTCTGTTTATTTCCTACCAATTCCTACTTCGTGCTTATTGACATAGGAGAATTGAACTGCTCCTTGTTAGGAACTCAGCAGTTACATCTGGAAATTTGAGTGATTACTGTGATTTCTCCCTTAAGAAAATAAATTGCAGTTTGGCTTTAGTTTTGTTAGGGGGTGTGGAACATGTGTGTGCTCGGTGTGCCCTGGATTAAATCAAAAGTGCACACTTTGGAGAAGCTTCCTGGGGAAATGGTAGAGCTAATTTGAAGTATTTGGGGAGGGGGAGAGGAGAAGTGAAGTATTTCATGCAGTGTAAGCTCAGTCTTACCTAACAAAATGGATTTTCAGAAAATGGAAAGGATCAAACTCCAGTGAAGTGAAACAATCCCTGCCTTCCTAATCTACGGAATTTTAATTTGCCTGTTTGGAAAGCATAACAGTGGTTATAGAAACATGCATTTAAAAGCACTTTAAAATCACCAGGGCATCTAAGGAATTTGAGACACCTGTAGTCCTTGAATAATGCTAATTGATATCTGTGGGGACTTTATGAAATCTGCACAAAAGACAGAATTTTGAGTGGCTTAAACCTTTCTTTACCATTCAATACGGACACGAAGTTGCTGAAGTCTCTCCTCTCTCCGGTCTCTCCCCTTTAACCTCTGAATTACTGCACTGGATGGAAATGCATCAGTTGGTTAAACATTCCTGGGAGCTTCAGAGGCTCTAACAAAAGTTAGAGGTGCACATTGGAAGTTTCTTAGGGCTTTTCTAACTTCCTTAGAGCTCTTCAAAAATCAAAAGCAAATGATATTTCTGCTTGTGTCCAGGGCAGTACTGAGCCCAGTGTCAAGATAAAAAATCCACACACGTGCTTGCAGCAGATGCAGTTCTGCACCTGCAGGCACTGGGTGTTTTTCAGATGTTTATGTGTGCACATGTACACATAGGTAAGTGTCATTTCAGGTGCACAGCAAAGCTAGGGAACAAATTGACTGGGAAATTGGGAAAATTTCCTAGTAAATCCTGGGAAAATAAGTATTTACAATGTTCTCATTCGGATAGAATAGGATGGAAGAAAAAAAAAAGCAGGAAGTGATGCAATACAGGTGATGATATGAAGGTGTTAAAGTCCTGGCAGGAGAGAAGAATTTCAGTTAGGAACCTCTGTTACAGAAACTTTAGCCATTGACACTGTGAGTGCCATCTCACTGATGATCGGTGATGGCTCTTGTCATATTTTTGGCAATATGCAGAATAATGCCTTTTCCTCTTGTGTAAGGGCTGCGTGTTTAGAGCAGGAGACAAAAGCACTTATGTGGCTATGTGGTTCTTGTTTACTGTTGTTCCTTTCTTTCTAGCAGCTCTCTAATTAAATTCTTCATCTGATTATGCTGTGCAGGCAGCAGAACCTCAGAATTACTGGGTATGTTTATTCTCCTGCAGGAACTTTAGGTTGTTCCAGTAAATTTATTTTCTCCTCGGTTTTACATATTCCAACTGTCGTCTCTGTGATTGTGGCTGTGTAGAATCCAGAGCCAGGCCTGGAGGATCTGGCAGTTGTGCATTTTAATGTCCTTTTTATGCCTCATTCCCGTAGGAAGGAGATACCTCTGACTTTAAATATTGTTAAATATTGTAGTTGTTCGTGGGACATGGCTTGACAGGGCTGTTAGTGAGTGATGGGACAAATGGCCCTGTTGGCTTTCACTGGGCAGGACAGGAAAGTGCCGTATGGATTTTAAAATACTAATTCATCTTGTAAATACCCTTTGGAGCCTCGTTTGGCAGCTCATTGTTTAAATCCTTTAATCTTGGGAATTTGTCCTCACGTTGGGTTTTCAGCAAAGCCCTTCCCCTACAGATGCGTGCGGGTATTTTAATTTCATCACAGCTTGCCGTGCCCCGTTCCGTAATCCCCTGTAAAAAGCGCTGCTCGCCTCCTGCAAACGCATTTCTGTGCATGACATTTTGAATTGGAGCTGACTCCCTCAGTTTTGTGCTGGGCAGGACGATGGAGCCTGCTCTGATTCCCATCAGTGGCGGGGAGGCTGCAGAGCGTGACGCCTCTGCTTGCAGGGCTCACAGCTACAGCCGAAATTCAGCGTGGATTGAGGCAAAACCCACAGCTCCCGGTGAGGAACTTGAAGATTCACTGTGTGGGAATCCCAGGTGAAAGGATTTAGGTGTGGGGAAATGTGGGGAAACTGGAGAAAATGTGGGAAGCTGCCACAGGTGGTCAGGGGAAGAGACCAACTTGCACGGAATCATGGAATCCTGGGATGGTTTCAGCAGAAGGGGCATTAAAGTCCCTCTCAGTTCATGCCGTGGGCAGGGACAGCTCCCACCAGCCCGGAGTGCCCAGAGCCGGTCCAGCCTGGCCTTGGGCACCCCCAGGGGTGGCCCAGCCCCAGCACAGCCCCAGCTGCTCCGGCCCTGATGTGCTGGTGGTGCTGGAGGTTCCGGTGTCTCCACAACTGGGCAGGAGTCGTGTCCCTGCCCAAGAACCCTGATGCTTCTGTGACGCTTTAAAAGGCTGTCAGCTGAAAACGGATCATGTTTTCGGTTCGGAATTGTTTGTGTGGCTGCCTCCATAAACCCAAAATGTGAGTGTCTCACAAAGATCAGCTGAGAGCACTGCTCAGGCTCCCCCAGTCCACTTGGGGTTTTCAGCTGCTTTGAGTGGAGACAAAGAGTGGACTTACGCAGCTTTCCCGTTATTAGTGCTAATAGTTTACCCAAATTTTCAGGTGGGTGAAGCTGATTATTTGTTGTTGACAGAAGGACTGTGTAGGGAGCTTGTCCTAACAAGCAGTAATTGTGTGATTAGGAGAGTGTAATAAAGAACAGGAATTCCGATTCATTCATAGCGCTTGGTTCGTTGACAGTTAATGTCATTTTCTTTGAATGGAATCCATCAGTGATGCTTATATTTTCAAGCTATTTGGAAGTGCTGGTATTCTGAAGCATTATTGTTTGCATCTAAGACCAAAGTTAAAACCTGTAGAAATCAGGAAATATTCTTTAAAAAAAAAAAGTAAAAATGTAAAAAGCGAGTTATATTTATCCTCGTTCTAACAGCTACTCAGGGTCTGAGTTTTATTATGTACTCTGTATTAATACAGGTGTATTAATTTGCATTAATTGGAACAGTTTGATGTATTTTCAGTCACAGATGTGGTACCAGTGTAACTTGTTTTATTCACACATTGCGTTTCTTTGCTTTGGCAGCAGCAGTGCAGGGCCCTAGAAATCATCTCTTGCTGTGGAAGGGAACAATACAAAACAGAACTTGCAATATACCATATTTGTTTTCCAAAGAGAAGTTTTCCAAGAGAAAAACTCAGAGCGCTTTCAGCTTGTAACTCTTAAGGTAAATATTGTAGATTCCGTGAGGAAAAAATAAACAATGACTGAAATACAAATGCAGCCAATATAGATGGGGTTAGTGGTCCAGGATCTTTACCATTTATGTGTTTATAGTTGGGTAGGACCATTCTTTGTCTATTCAAAAATAATCTTCTGATCCAGATAATTAAATTAGGAATCTCTAATTGTACTCTCTGCCTCCACATGGGCATGCATTAGACAAAATTAAGTTAATTAGTTTTTTACTGGGGTCTCGTTTTCGGTCGGGCATATAAATTAACTGTCAAAGTGGAGCACTTTGATTTTGACAGGAAATCATTTTCTAATCGTGGACCATAATTTACGATATAAATACGTGCTGAATCGGGCATTGTGATGCAGATGACCCAGTGGCCCTGTGTGCTTTCTGCAGCTCGCCCTTGAACACTGCTTCACACAAGTGCTTGCTTAGAACAGGGAGGGAAGAAGGGCAAACTGGGGAGAAATTCCCACAGCTCCAAATATTTCTAAAGCTGCCCAACAAAGCAGCTTTAACTCTCTGTGTAAAGCTTTCTCTAAGCAACTTGGTGGGTCTGGCATAAGTATCAACTTTGAACAAGATTTTCATTTCTAATCTCTTTGCCTGTCTCAACACTGAATTATGTTGGGAGTTTTCAGATCGTGCTCGCCACAGTGGGACACGGGGAGGCTGCCAAGGCCCACGGGGAGAGCCCTGTATTGATCACTGAGAGCAGACAGATTTCTGACCTGCTGGAATGGCACTGGAGCCACTCGTGGCACTGCTTCCGAAGAGAAATAAAATACTGACCTCATCCCGTGAAGTGATTATTAAAATATTCTCTTTTTAGGTCCTATTCTTGTATCGCAAACTTTTGTCGTAGGTTGGGAAATATGTGATGAATGCAAACGGTGCAAACAAAAAATGGGATTTTGGAACTCGAGGTGGGCACTTTTATTGGTGACCTTTTCTGTCACCAGTGTATTCCTGAAACGTTTATTATAATAAAAAAAACAAGCACCTGTCTGATAGGTAGCAATGCTGCTTGGAAGTGAAAATACTCAAGGCTGCTGGATCTTTAGATTCAAAATCCTGTGGTGTCAGCTTGGAACAGAACTTCCACAGCTGAGTCTCAGGGGTTTTCCTATCCAGGAGCACGGATGCCTTAGGGGCACTGACATTTCTGAAATGTGTCCGTTTTGCTGGGGGATGTTTGTTATGTAATAACAATTGGGTTATTTCTGCACAATGAGGACACGTTAAGCACAAGATGATGGGACCTCGTGTTTGTTTCAGTCACTCGAGTGACCTGAAGGACCAGGGGGTTTCTCCACTGCCAGAGCCTTTTCTAGTGCAGGTTTCAAAGAGACTGGAGAAGCTGAGCCCTGCTCCTGTGATTCTGTCACAGGGCAGGCTTTACAGGGAGACTCTTCACATAGTGGAAGTGGATGCACATCCAGAAATCAGCGTTTGATTCCATAAAAGACACGTTTTCAGTAGCTTTTGAGTCATATTTTGCTTTGGGGCTGTTGGAACTGTCTGATTGGTACAGGTGGTGATTTCCCCACTCTGTTCTGATTCCCAGCTGAGACTTCACTGGCTCCTTTGTGCAGCTCATTTCACAAGTTTTCCTTTGTACAGTTTTCACGAGTTTGTCTTCTAAATGAGTTGCCCTCGTAAACAGGATTGTGGCTCCTACTCCAGCTGTAACTGCGCGGAAGCTTTTTACAAAACTTAGATGATTAAACGTGACGAACATAAGTCATTAACATAACTCAACACATTAACGTTTACTTTCTTAGCAGTGCCAGACGAGCAGTGATGGGGCCTTTTCCCCCACCAGGATTTACTATCCATCTTTTGTGTGTACCTCTGCAGTCATGTGCAAGTATTGGCTCTTGAAAAGACCTGAGAAAAGGCACAAGTATTGGAAATGAATTATAAAAACTGTCAGCTTGTCTGCGTGTCTTTTTTCAAAGCATTAGGTACCCATCACTGGGAAAGGCTGCTTAATCTGCTGCGTGAGATCAAAAGGAGAAATAAGCTTCGGTTCAATTTAGCGTTGCCTGAGATTTATGGATCCTGTGCTGCTCGTTTGGCTCGTGTCTGGTTTGTAATCTGTAATTCTAGAATCTGCCAGGCTGCTGCCTCCGCAGAGCTCTGCTCGCTGTCTGCTGAGACATCCTTTGGGCAGCAATAGAGCCGGTGCAGCAAGCACAAGGGCAAGTTCCCCACACGGATCCCTTCCCGTATGAAATGGTAAAAGGGACACTCGCAGTAAATAAAGAATTCACTGGAGAAAGGGACATTTGAAGGGATATCGTTGTGGGTGTCCTCTTGGAAGTGTTATGTGTAGGATTTTTCTTCCTGTGCAAGGACACCCCATGTGAATATTCTGCCTTTAGGACTCTTGTTACAGAAGATGTCCTGCAGCAGTGAAGGCTGTGTTGGAGCACAGCTTGAGGCACAGCTGGTCTCGATGAAATAACTGACAGCTCTGTAGCCCACTTGTTTCACTGCTGGTTCCTGGAAGAGGCAGATTGGGTTCGCCAGCTTAATCCCCACACATGTGGTCCATATTCAAATCCGAAATGAGGCGGAACTGTGAACAAGCTTTGTGTTTGGTTGGATTTATTTTGGTCTGTGCCAAATCTCTGTTCTGTGCAGGATCCCCTGGGATCTCTTCCCAAACTGCTACTGGGACCCTTCTACCACACCAGTGTCCCAGTGCCTCCTGTGGGGGGTTCCAGGCTAATCCTGGACCTTGGAGCAGGTCCCATTGAGAGGCAATGTTTGGGGAATGGCAAACAGAAACCTCACTCGTCTGAATTTTCTTCTTTCTGTGACACAGAAACTTCCAGAGAAAAGAAGCAAATGTCAGTGGCAAGAAGTAATTTTTGATTAATGATTGAAATTATTCCCTTCCATGTATTGTATGAAATCTGTAAAAGAGATTTTTGAGATAGTCTAATAAGCTCTACAGCTCAACAAAGAGTGAGAAAATATATTTACAGGTTTCTATTTGATGTAGTTAATTTAGGATGGATTTAGGAAACTCATCAATAAAACAGCATAGATTAAATTTAAAACAAATCCACATGTTTTAGTCTGTAAGTGCAGACATTTATAAAATAAATTGGTAGATCATGTTACTTTTGTTTTCTTTAAGACGACTTCATGTGAATTAGAGCTGAGTGTGGAGTTACGGGATGTGTCAGGACACGTTGAGAGGTATCAGCCATACACACATCACCTCCTTTGGGTTGTTTAGATGGGCAAAACTTGGGGTCTTCTGAGTTGTTGCTGTGATGGGATGAGCCGATGAAAGCAGCAGATATTTCTTGTCATAGTCTGGTCTTTAGCCATGCAAAATCGGGTTTTCCCCCCATGAACATAAAAGGCAGCAAAGCTACGCAGTTGCTTTTCTGGCTGTTCCCAGCCTTGTTGATTTTTCAGTCTTATCTGCAGTTTCTGGGTCCTGCCCAAAGGCCTCTCACAGGGGGCTTCATTCCCATCGCCTCCCCCCTGCTCCGTTCCCCTCCGATTCTCTCCTCGTGTTCCTTCAGTTTTCTGTTCCATGCTGAAACCTGAATTTAGTTTGGTTTTGCTGGATACAGGGCAGTGACTGCAGTTGTCATCTTGGGGAGATTTTGGCCACCTGCACCTGAGCAGTGTCGGGGCATTTTTAGCGTGGGGCATCTGCAGAGGAGGCTGAGGGCATCCAGCAGAGCTGAATTTGAATCTTCTTTTATCTTTGACTTTTTCTTTACCCCACTCATGATTATTTTTCTTTTCTTCCCAGAGCACAGTGATGTTTTCTCTTTTCAAACACAAAAAGAAAAATTTATATTCTGTTACCCAGTGATGCTCTTTGATCAGGAGACTGTGCTAACAATTTTTCTTAATTTTGAGACCATGAGAGAAACGCCCAAGGGTGCCATAAATCATCTGTGAGTTCCAAGAGCCTCTCTTTTAAGTAAAGAATTTTCTCCCTACACTATTGAAACCTGTGATCTGTCATCAGAATGGGAGTTATTTAACTGAGTTTTATAGTATGATGTTTTTAGCACTTCTGCTGAGTTTAGGGGGAAGCTATTTACTCCTCTGAACTGAGGATGGAATATGTAGTCGTGCTTTTCTCCACTGATATTATTGGTAACAAAACAGCTTCAAATACTTGCAGACACTCAGAACCAGAGCAGCCTTAGAGCATTGCCTTTGGTTGAGAAGTTTTTTCAGCTCCAGATCAAGGTGTGCTGGGTCAGGCTGGGCTGGGCTTCCTTTCCTCCCAGGAAGCTGCTCTGCACTGGTTCCTGGGCTGGCTTGGGTGGCACAGCAGGGGCTTGGCCAGGGCTGGGCAGGGGTCCCACTGGGCAGGAGCTTGGGAGGGGACAGGGCCGGGACAGCGACCTCAGGTGACCCCAGGGATGTTCCTGCGCTGGGATGTCAGCTCCAGGGACAGAAGCTGCAGGAGGGAAGGGGGGCATTGGTTATTCAGGCATTTGCTCTCCTCTCTGTGCACTGAGGCCCCGTGCGGCGGCCAGACATTGCCTACTGCTGGGAAATGGAGAATAAATCATCTTTTTCCTATTTTTTTGCTTCCATGTTCAGTCTTTGGGGTTTTTTTATTATTAAACTGCCTTTATCATGACCCATGAGTTCTTAATCTTGTCTTCTCCCCCTTGCTGCTGAGGAGGGAGGTGAGAGTGCCTCGGTGGGCAGCAGGTCAGCGCTGGGCGAGGGCTGCTCAGCCTTGGAGCTGCGGGACAGGGGCCAGCGTCTGCCAGGACAATTCCTGTTGTTTGTGAAAAGCAGCAGCAGTGGCAAAGCGATGCTTCGCTCCAGCTGTTGGAAATGAATTACAGCACAGGCCCACACAGTAGCAGAGGGTGCATTTCTCCATTTCCACGATTCCTGTGAAGCTTGGGCTCCGTTTGCTGTGCCAGGGCTCACCCAGGAGCTGGGAAGCATTAATGGGGTTGGTTGGGGCTGGTTCTGAAGCTGCACGCTCAGGAACAGCTTCGAGAGCAAAGCAAGAAGGTTTTCATCCTCTCCTGCTTCAGAAAGCCTCGCTCTGCTGGTTTTGTCCAGGGAATGGTTTACTTCGGCTAAATGGAAATATTTAGAACACGAAGGACATTCCTGACAAGATTATGGTTTTTAATATGAAATGGATTTGGATTTTAAATTCTTTTGCTGTTTTGAGTGTTGATGTTTGGAGTCATGGTCGGATTTGTGAAGCAGCTGCAGGGCTGAGGGTATCCTGAGTTTGCAGCTGGCTAATGAGAAATGATGTGGAATTGGACAATACCAATTAGTGACCTTATTAGTCTGAGCAATAGTAACTCTGTCTTAGTAAGAAAAGAAATTCTGTCTACAACAATGTAGAATGACAAGGCTATTGTGACAACAGGTGATAAGGCTGAAAAAATGAGTGAAACACTAAGGTTGTCAAAAATATGCATTGTTTGATTCAATCAAAAAGAACATTGACCCAGGCGTTTTTCCATAAAGGAAAGGAATGAAATATGCTTGAAAAGCAAATTTTTGTATCATCACTGAAAAACTTCATTTGAGATTTAAAATTCAGTTCCCTCTAAAAGTAACATCTGCTAAAACACTGCAGCATAAAAGAAACTTGCCTCTATGTACCCATTCTGCTTTCGTAGCACTTCTGACTTACATTTGGTTTAATGCAGCAAACATTGAGATTTGGTTTTTATCAACTGCTACCAAAGGAGTAATTTGCAATTTCTGTAAGTGCCACGATTAGCAAAAGCTTGGGTTTGGGGAAGAAAGCAATCATGGGTTTTAACTTGAAGAAGCTGGTTTAGATCACTGATAGCTCTCCTGATAATATCCTGAGTAGCTCCAAAGATAAACACCTTAAGGTACAAATGTTTTTATTTTAACTAAAGTCTTGTCAGCTAATTCCATAGTATCATAGCTTGCATCAGTGTGCTTCTGCCCAAAATCCTTAGATCCTGACATTGATCTTAAAAATTTCCTTTCCTCTATTTACTCCAGTTTGTGTGAAGGGGTGAGAGGTCCCGTGGTGCAGCAGAAGTGAGAGACTCCAGGGATGCTGTATGTTCTCCTCAGTGTTTGACTGCTGGGCTGCACAATATTCAAACAGCATCCAAGGCCCAGAACAGCTGTCACAGCAGAGGAAGTTTCAAGTCTTCTCCCTTTTTTCTTTTATTCTTTTTTTGTTTTCTTGAAGATCTTGTTATATTCCTTTCCTTCAAAGGACGTCTGGTTTGTGTTCCCTGAAGGGAAACCTGGGGTGTTTGCCTGTGAGTGACAGGAGGGACAAAGTGCTGCCCACTGCCACCTCACCCACAATCCCCGTGACAGCGGGGACAGAGTGCTGCCCACTGCCACCCCAGCCACCATCCCAGTGACAGGAGGGACAAAGTGCTGCCCACTGCCACCCCACCCAGATCCCAGTGACAGGAGGGACAAAGTGCTGCCCACTGCCACCCCACCCAGATCCCAGTGACAGGAGGGACAAAGTGCTGCCCACTGCCACCCCATCCACATCCATGATCCCAGTGACAGGAGGGACAAAGTGCTGCCCACTGCCACCCCACCCAGATCCCAGTGACAGGAGGGACCGAGTGCTGCCCACTGCCACCCCAGCCACCATCCCAGTGCTGCGGGAGCAAGCATTCAGGGAGGATCAGGGGCTGGGCTGGGATGGCCAGTGGAGCCCAGGGCAAGAGCCGAGGGAAGGGATGTGCAGAAATGTAGCTGGGCTGAAAGCTTGGAAACTTTACAGCTTGGAAATTGAGCATAAACCCAGCCTGTCACAGAAATATCCCGAGTAATGTGATGAGGCTGAGTAAAACTTGTCCCGTCATCTTTTGGTGGTGATAAAATGAAAGTGTCTGTTGTTTTTTGGCCAGGCTTCCCAAAGTGGTGGTTGACACTCTGAGTCTGTCAGTGTTGAAGGGATATTTGGACAATCCCCTAATGCCATTTTTTAACTGAGTCCTGAAATGCTCAGGCAGTGGGACTGGGGATCATTGCAGGTCTGTTCCAACTGAAGCAGTCTTATTTATTCTGTTTTGCTCAGTGTGTATAAAAATGGGAGTTTTTTAATTGCAGCTGTGCTTTAAAATATTTACACTGCCTTAAAACTTGCAGGTATGGTCTTGATGTCCAAATGACCTGGGGTTTGGAGAGGCCATCCCAGCAGAAACGCTTCTGGTCTGGGTGTGTTGGCACATTTGATGACACTGAGCTCTATCCCAGTGATGAATTAACACTACTGACTACCCAGTGTGGCTTGGTGTGGCACCAGACCTGAGCTGAGGTACTTCCTGCCCCCCAGAGCCCCCCTGCCTGGCTGCAGAGGAGCTTGCAGGTACATCAGGGGTCAGTGATGGATCAGAAGTGCAAATATCCCACCCAGTTATGCACAGGATGCAGCAATTCCACCAAAATCAGCAAAGGTAGATTCTCACTGATTTAAGTGGAAACAGAAACATCTTCCCCTGAACTTCAAACACTGTCCAGCTGCTTGGTAACATCCATTAACTTTACATTTTGCAGATACTGCGGATAAACCTGGTTTCTGTCTTCCCTAAGTGGCAGTTGGTGTAAACACAGCCCCAGGGCACGGAATGAAACATGTGAGAAGTTCCCCTTGGCAATGCAGGGAGCAGGTTATGATAAACAGCCCAATCCACATTGAAGTGCCTCAAGTGCCACACTTGCCATGATGCTGGAAAATCCTGGCACACCTGGAGCAGGGAGGCAGCCACAGCGTGGGTATGGATCAGGGAAGAGTTCTTCCCTCCGGCCCTCCGGCCCTGGGATGGCTGCTATTAAAAGGGGATTTTTCTCAGCCTGAGGGTGTTTTCTGTCCTCACCCCCATGGCAGTTGTGCGGTACAAACAGCAGCAATGACACAGGGCACCGTATTCTCTGCGTCTTCCTAGAACTACATTTTCTCATGTTTCAGTGAAGTGGAAAAACAAATTGAAATTTTGGCTGAACAGGACAACTTCTCGTGTTCCATGAACTTTAAAGAGGCAATGTCTCCTCTTCATTTGCATTAGCAAGACTTGCCTGTCAGTGTTTTTTCCGTTTGGGATTGATGTTGCTGGGTTTGGAGGTTTGAGACCAGAGAGCTGCTGCTGGAGTTCTGTGTGGCTGGTCCCTCTGGGGCCATCCCTGCACTGACACACCCAGGGTTCCAAAGGCCCAGCTGTGCCCTTTGCACAGTGTTAGCTGAATTTTGCCAGAATAACAAGTCCTGAAGGTGTTATCCCTCTTTAGTTTTATCATCTTCTGGCAGTATTTGAGGTTGTTTTGGGGGTTTTTTTACAAGGGGAAGATGGTGTTTATTAGCATGAAACTGGCTGTGTGGCTAAAATGCTCCAGCTGGTTTGGGGAGATCACAGCTCACTGCTCTTCTCCTGAATTCAAATTAGAAGAGGTGACTTGGTGCTGGGGGAGATGATGGGAGTAACCTTCACAACATAAATATCTATCTTTTATAGATGAATCAGCCTGTTTCTCAAGATCCATTTTTCCTTTAAAAAGCTGCTTTTTTCTCCTTCCAATCTCGAAACAATTTTTCTGGGGCAGAATAACACACGTGCATGTGTGAAAAATGCTGTTCATAAATGTCTCAACCTGGCTAAACATTTCAACATTTGCAGCTTGGCTGCCTGCATGCTACTGCTGGAGTGGTTTCCTGAATCGGGGTTTGAGAGATTATTGCTGAGGTTTTGCTGATTTTGGGACTTGGACTCCATCACTGCCATCCGTGGTACGGAACCTTCTGGTGATTTGTGTTTATAGGATCAGCTTGAGAAGTGGTGCAGTTGTGAAAGGGGCAGAGATCCCCGTTTCCAAAGGAGGTGACAGAGCTCCTGTTGGATATTATGAACCCAAACATGAGTGGTTAATTCCTGGAGGGTTCAGTTTGCTGAGTTTCTCATGCAGTGAGATCTTTCCTCACCTGAATTATTCTGGAAGGGGTTCTGGACAGCCAGACTTGCCAAGAGCAGCCCAGGGGTGCTGCAGGGCAGAGGTGTCTGAATTCTAGAAATGTCTTTTTTTTTTTTCCTCCATCTTGCACAGGGACTCAAAACTTCAAGTTTAGAAATCATTAGAATCATCTGGTTTTAATTAGAAATCTAATTTCTCATAGGTTACACTGGATGCTGAGTCAGAACAGGAGAAGTCATAATGGTCTAATGCAACCAATATGAAGAATAGTAAATATTTTGTATGAAACAGGAATAAGTATTGGTGATTTATTGATTTTGCTAAGATAGATAGAGCCCTGTGGGGAATCTGATTTCACTCTTTTTAATCTTTTGTTTTGCTGCCTTTGTCCTCGAGTGTCCAAGCTGCAGTTTTTTGTCACCAGGAGTGGTTTGCTCAGGTGGTGGCACTGACCACTCCATCCCTGCCAGCAGAGCTTTGTGTTGCCTCTAGGAATGTCCAAACTGGAGTCTTCCCTTGCTGGGGGGAAGATTGGATCAACCTTCAGCACCAGGCATTATTAGGAAAAAATCCAGAGACAGCTTTGCTGTAAACTCCTGTGGATTGTTGTGGTTTATCTTTTCTTTTTTTTTTTTTTTTTTTTTTAATAAGTAGCACATACAAAGTTCTTGTTACGCATTTTGAGGAGTTTGTATCTAAGCTTTTATCTAAATTCTGTGAAGAAACGACAGGGAAATAATTATGATGAAATATTTTTAACCACAGTATTTCTAAGATCCATTGTTATTGTGCTTTTTTGGGGTTGCACTACCTTTTCTCAGAATTTGTAGTTCAGAGAGACTTGAAACCTCATTTAAATCTTAATCATTTTCAGCAGGATGTGTGAGACAAACAGGGGTGTTTATGCTGAGTGACCCACGAGGCTCTCACAGATATAAATCACGAGAGCTGCTCAGGAGATCCTTCCCAGCTGGTGCTGCAGCCGCGTTTCAGCATGGCCAAAACTGCTGCTCTGTTTTCAAATTTTAAATTACACTGAGTACAGTTCTGGGATCTGCTTCCTCCACTGATTTTTGGCTTTTTGGCAAATGAAAAATCAGCATTTTCTTTTCTGATTCAGCTGGTTATCAATATATTATAAATATATATTAATATAATTAATATATTAATTAATTTAATAAATATATTAATTATATTAATAGTTATTAATAGGGGTTTTTTGCTATTATAGCAAGGCCCTTTAATGCAGATGCCCTTACTATTTATTGCTGGTAGGTGCTGAGGGCCATATAGAAGATATTTACTGGCTTTTTGGTGTAAATATTTCTACAGGACAGGATGAGAAGATTATGTTAAAAAAGAATGTAAAAAATCTTTTTCATATGTGTAGCACAGCTGGGTTCCTCTTAATTCTTCGAACATTTTAGCTGCACTTTGCTGGTTATCAGACTCATATTGTGTGCTGGAACAGCTTTTTGGAGATGATTTCTTAAAAAATTAATTTAATCTGCTTAGAGAAAATGATGTCATGGGTTTGAGGGTAATTCTGATAGTCTGATTATAGGAGCGTAGGGCTGCGTGGGGCTCAGGCAGGTGCTCACCCTCCACAGGTGCCTGCCTGAACCAGAGAATTCAGGAGCCTCTGGAGCTCCTCTGCGCTCGTCAGAGGTGGTGCCAGAGGCTTGGAGGGGCTCAGCTGCCCCGTTTCAGGAATTCTCCCTGGCAGAAGTGGCTGCTTGCTCATTATCTCCTGCTTGGGGTCACCCTGGGCTCTGATCCTCGTTATTGCTGGTTTTATTTGATCCTAGCTGGAGTTGGGGGTGCCCTCGTAACTCCCACCAGGCTCTGCTGGAAGAGCTGCAGCTGTTAATTACCTCCTTTCTTATCCCTGAATTCTGTAAAAATATTTTAACATGAGTAGATGGAATGGCTGAGAAGGAACTGGTTCCAAGCAGGGACAGGGAAGGCCAGGTCCAGGCAGAATTTAGGAATAAATATCAGGAGTGGTGCACAGCCAGGTTCAGAGGTGCAGTGGGACTTTGAACTGCCCATGCTGAGAGTTTGGAGTCAGTCACAAATTAAAGGAAATATTTTGGTCACATTTCTGGCTGGGAAGAGGAAAAAAAACCTACAAAATCAAACCCCACACATAAACCCATCAACAAATTATCAGCGAGGCTGAAAGGGGAGAATGCAGAGAGCAGGGGGAGCTTGGTGGTGCTCTCAGCTCTGGTTTGTCTCAGACTGTCCCAAATTGATGGGCACTTCATTCTTATCTCTGCAAATGCTCAGGGTCGCTCGAGGTCTTTCCAGCTTTGTTTTCTGCGCTGTTGAAAATCAAACTCTGGTAAGAGATCCCTGGGTTCTGGACATGTATTGGAAATCTTTCATTGCCAAAAATGTATCTCTGTGTAAAAACTGCTGCTGAGGTACCGGGGTTTTTATTCTCAGTATGTGTATATTTCATTGTAAGAAAATGATTGTGGGGTAGGAGATTACAGACTGTGCAGAAAGCCAGTGTTAGGCCACTGATGGAAAACAAAACCCTGAGATCTTCAATTCCCCCCCCTTAAAATCTGCTGTTACTGCTTCTGCACCAGCAGTGACATTTATTTTTCTAAAGTACATTTTTATCTTCTGTCTTTTCTTTGTTCCCCCATTCACAGTTTTGAAGTGTTACAGAGCTCAACTCAAACACTCTCGAGGCACTGGAATGCATTTGGTGCTTTGATACTCCCCAAAGACTTGTGATATGATGGAAGACATGAGGGAGAGATTTAGGGCAAAGTTTGCTTTGATTTCCTTAGGAAAACATTCTGCTCTCGCAGCTGTAAATCAGATAATCAGAATCTGCAGTTTAAGATCGGATCTAAGTTTTCTCTTTTTGCCTTCTCTAAAGGGTAAAAGTCTATGGAGGTGGGGGGGGAGAAAAACCACGACAGAAATGTAATTTGTATTGGAATAAACACAGCAAGTTTGCATGAATATTTAATATTTCTCCTGTGGCTCTTCTGCATGTACATTAGCACACAGCTGAACTTCTCAAATTCAGGAGTGATCTCCTTCCCCACAGTTTGATGCTTGTTTATAAGGTGCTTGTATTTCTTTCATTTAACTGAGGGTCATGTGGCCCCCACTTCCAAGCTGCATAAAACTTTTATAGCACTTTAGCTTTTATTTGAAAGAGGGAATCAGTGAGCATTAGAATGAGGGATATGTTACGCTCCCGGGTAATCCTGACCACTCAGAAGTATTTCATGTTTCTCTCTCTAAATACCTGCATTTTAAAATTTGCTGAAGCTGAGATTTTACTCACATTTCAGCCGAGCATTAATTCGGAGAGCTGGTGTGCAGAAAAGTTTCGTGTGTTGCTTTTTGTGGGAATTTGTTTTCCTCTCTGCCAGCACATTTTAGGGAAGTTTGTTAATTGTTGACAGCATCATGCACTTTAAGAGGCAGAATAGTTTTAATTTTTAGCTGCACACCATGCAGGGAGATACTTCTGTTGTCTGTATTGTCACCTGTTAAATAATATCTAATAAATCACAAATACGAAAGACCAACTCAGTCTTCATCTTGTGAAAATTCTAAATGGCAAGCCCACAAGGCAAATGGAAAGGTAATTTTTATTTTACAGCAGCACTGGTCATTGTTGTTTCTTGGCAGATTTCTTGTTTGTTCTAATCACAATTTAGGAGCTGCCAATATGACTTTTAGCAGATTGTTTTCTTTCTCTTGTAGTAAAACCTCGGCACAAAGAGCAAGCCAAGAAGACAACCTCTTGGTGCAGAGTGCTTTCTTTTGCTGGATGGAGCAATTCTTCCATTGTAAATACTTGACTCTCTAAATACTGGAAACTCTCCAAGAAGTAGAGAGACTTAAAGGCACGGATGTTGCAAAGACCACTTTTAGTAGCCTCCAGACCCCCCCAAAAAGCTTCAAGTCATGCTAAAGTCATCCAGGCCCTTTCCTTTGCATGCAGCGATTGTCCTGGCTCCAGCAGCAGGTTAATTCCTCGTCATTAGCAGGGAAAAGCTCTAAAAATGACAAGAATGGTGCCTGCTCTTGGGCATTCAGCTACAAACCAGAGACATTCAGCACTGCTCGGCTCTCAGTGACCCCACACAATGGGGCTGGCAGGAGCTGCCTCCCGAAAAGCAAAGGCACAGCCAGTCCAATCCATAGGTACTGCACCAGAAACCCAGTGTTAATGTATTTACTTATAGCAGGTTTGCGAACAGTTTTACTTTCAGCAGCAGATTTTAAGGAAATCTGAAAGCGTAGGTAAAGAGTGGCCTGCTACAGGCAGCCTTTAGCCAGCATTTCATTCTTTGGGGGGCTCTGCTGTAGCCAGAGGTGCCAGGAGGAGGTGATGCCCTGCTAAAACACACCCTCTCATCATTCCAGGTGCTGCTTTCACTGCAGAGACTTGGTATGAAAATTTTCCTTAACACAGGGAATACTATTTGTAAAAATTTTATCTTTTGATTCAATGGTGGCCTAGCTACGAAGAGGACTGCTGTATTTTCTGAAAGTGAGTGGCCTGGTGAAAGTGCAATGAACTGTGAGGAGCCAGGGAGGTTGTTCCAGCAGTTCAGGCACATTCAGCTTTTCTCCCCCAGCTTTCCTCCCGTTACTGTGCCCTTTGCATGAAGAGAAATCGTCTCACAGCTCCTCTCTCTGTTCTCGCAGCGCCTGTGCCTCCTGCAGGCTGTGAAACATCCCAGCCTTCAGTCAGGCTCCAGATCCAGAGGAAATCGTGGGGAGCTGTGGGTCATAAATCTCCCAGAGCAGGAACACCTTCGCGGAGGTGCTGAGTGCTCACTGGCATTAGCAGTTCTCAGGGCTCTTGCACTGCTTTTGATGGGTTTTGTTGCATCATAGAATTTGGGATTGTGCAGGTTTAGCACCGCCGGTTCCCAGCCAGGCCTGCACCAGAGCTGCTGTCGTGTACCAGCCTTTCTGCACAGAGGCAAGGGATGGTTTATTTCTGGAATTACTTTTTGCTGTGCTGGATTCCAGCTTCCTCAGAGAAGGATTTTCAGCTGCTCTCGGAGCTTGCAGTGATGAGGTGACACAGGCAGTGATTTGTGCAGGCCTAGGAAAGGCTACAGCAGCTCAGTACAATATAAACTGACTGCAATCCATACCACACTGCCTGGTTAGGTTCCTAAAAGCTCAGTGAAGCCTGCTGTAGTTATTTGCTTTTGAAAAATCTTAGTTGCCCAGTACTTTTTTGAAGTAGGAAAAGTCTTTTTTTCCCTTCCCTACGTTCTGCACCCCTTCTCCCACACTAACACACACACGTGATTCTGGATGTAAACCTGGTGCACCTTAGTAACAAGGTCCTGGGACATTCCCTGCTGAATTCCTGCTCAGGAATCTGAACACATCATTGTTTCAAGCTCAGGGATGATGTTCTTTAGTCTATGGCTGCCTACAGCCTACAAAATCACTGTGGCCCTCCACCATGGGATTGGTTTTCTTTTCTTTTTCACCTTCTAACCTGTCAATGTATGTCCCCGGATATTAGAAAGCTTTATTTTTAGATTGTTTCTAATCCTCGATTAGCGTGGATATCATTTTGAAGCATGCTGTAGCACAAGTAGAATTAATTAAATGTGGGGTGTGTTTTGGGGAGTAGCTCGTTGCTTTGAGGAGCAGTCTGGCCCCGTGATTAAATCTGCTGCTCCTGTGAGCTGCCTGGTTTCCCCTCCGTGTCCTGCAGGCCCTGGTGATCTCTGCTGGGATGAGGTTGTTTCGCCATCTGCACGTCTGCTTTTGTCACACTGCTGTTGGATTTGATTTGCTGCTGCAGGAAATAGAACTTTCCTTGAGGAGTTGTGTAAACACACGAATGCCTTTCCCTGCACTGGAACTGAATTTCTGCCCTGAATGCTGACATGGTCTGCAGTGAGCATCAGTGGGAAGCGGAGTTCCATGTGCTGCTGACAGCTTTGCAACACAACAATGGAAGTCACTTTATCAACTCTTTGTGTTCTTGAGATTTATTTTCAGGGAATCTGTGTAACAGTTGGATGTAATTCAATAGCCAAACAGTGAACAAGAACAAGCCAGTTGCAATTACTTGCTACTTGGTCCTTGGAATGAACCCAGATAATGATAAAAGTTCTAAATTATTTAGTAAATAAGATGCTGACATAGGAGCTTGTGCCCATCATCTGGAGATGGATTCCAGTCAGGAATGCAGGAATTCTAAACCTGAACAGATTTTTACCTTTATCTACACCTCTGCAACCACTTTTTAACAAGTTGGTTTCATTCAACCATATTAATATATTTAGATATTTTTTACAGTATACAGTGTACTGTAATTAATGAAAGTATTATTAATAAGCATTAATCTTTCAATCCAGCTGTGTGTGAAAGGTTTACAGGTCCAATCTGCTCTCCAATATAACTGAATTAATTCCTCAAGGAGGTCTGAAACCCACTGATGTTCCAAGGTGACACAAGACATTTGTTAAGCACAGTTGGAGAATAATTCCAAGAAAACTGAACAGAGTTTATGGCACCATCATTCAAATTCTGCTTTTGGTTGATTTTCAAGTTAAGACCAGCACGTCCTCTTTGTTTCTCTTGTTCCAATCCACACAATTCAAAAGATTTATGGATAAAATCTAGAGTGTCAGTCTCACAAAGTGAGAAGTTGCAGTTTTTATCACAGAATAAGGCAATCTGACCGTTTTTTAACACCTTGGCAAGAGTTTATGACAAGAATGGACAAAAAAGAAACACCGAGGAAACTTTCCCATCAGACTAAACCAAGGTGAAATATAGAATTTCCAAAGTGCAGAAGGTTGAGGTTATTTTTTCTTTCTCTTGCAGATAGAATTTCAAAAGCTCTGGAAGGTGGCTTTCAGGAGTTTGGCAGATGCCTCAGTGTTTCAGAGCAGTTGTTAGGAGTTGGTGTTTTTGCTGGCCAGTTCTCCTCCCCCTGAGTGGGCGTCCAGGGGCTGCAGTTTTGTGTTACAGCCGGACTGATTCACCGCGGGCACTGACCAAGAAGGGAGGGTTTGTTTTCCTCTCCAAAGCGTGTTCCTTCCCCCTCCAGAGTGTCAGTGGTACTGCTGCTCTGACCTCACAGTGAACTGAGTCAGGCTGTAGAAAACCAACACTAAAAACAGGGAAAATAATGGCTTTTTACTGATGCAGTGCCCTGCTCCATCCTGGGGGCAGGTGGGTGCCACTGCTGTGACTGGGGGGTGTAGGCAGAGGCAGGATGAGTGGGAGAACTCTTCAATTAATGCAGATGTGCTGGAAATGCAGATTTCCAGCAGTTCTATCAGGTTAAAGGTTATTTCTGGATTATCTCTACTGCTGCTGAAAAGAAGGGTCTCGTTCTGTCTGCTTGGTGCCGTTTTCCTGCATCCTCCTCTGTGCTAGTGCTGCTGATTTTGTGGTTTGTTGGAGCAGCAGATTCAGCTGAAGACTGAATTAACAACAACAACAAAAACAACAAAAAAGAGAATCTCAGCTTCACAGAAGTTACTGTTACATAGCAAGGGACAAGGTAGTGTGAATTTGTGACAGTAGCACAAATCAATTTCTTAAAGTCAGTTTTGGTGTTGCACTATAAATATTCACATAGGAAAAGCTGGTTTGCCAATTCGTTGTCTCTCAGCTGCTGTGGTGTACAGGTTTAAAGACTTTCTTGAGGGATAAGATCCTGAACTCCTGTGTGGCATCCCCAGTCTCTGTTTTGCCCGTGTGATTCTCCTCTCCTGAGGTGGACAGTGAGCCACAGAGCAGTGCTGGGTGTAGGAAAGGCATCGGTTTGTGCAGTGTGTGGTGGTCTACTGTGAAATCATCATCATCTGGGTTAACATAAGTGGCTTTTGGATGTTTTTTCTCCAATTTTTAAACCCGTTCTGTCTGGTTTTGATGCCTTCAGATTCAGCTTTTATGTTTTTCAGCCCCTGCCCTGCTTTAGTGTGGAACTCTCACACTCCCCACGGGCTGGGAGCTCCTGTTCTCCCATCCTGCTCAGACACAACAAATCCTCTCCAGGCTGCACTCAAGGACACCTCGTTGGTCCAGGCCCCCAAAGATGGANTGTTCCAGGCAGCCTCTTCAGGCAGCAGTTTCACTGCAGTCTCTGTGTCAGTGGCACCCATGTTCTCCAGGATGGTTGGGATGGGAGCTCCTCACATGTGAGCACTGATTGCCTGGAGCACCATGTCTGAGGTGAAGTGCATTTGTGTTCTCCAGCACTGAGCAAATGGCACTCTGGCCTCTCCAGACACATTTCACGAGTCCTGATGGGCTCAGGACCTCCTTTTGAAGTTTTTGTTCCGCTCAGAAATGCGATTCAGTGCAATGCCCTCTGGCCTGGCTTTTCTCCCGACTGCTGTTTTCCTTTGGGATTACTGTTGGCCATTGTTGGGTTCAGGCCATACTCAATTGCCCTTGTAATTAATGTGGAGCTAATAACCACATACTGAGTAATCATTTCTGCTCTGGTTTTCTGGGATTGTTTTGACTCTCAGCTCCCACTGACTCTTGGGGGGAGTTTTTGACATGTAGCACCTCTGAACTAAAGCGTTTCAGCTCTGGGCAACCTGCTGGTGTGTTAAACCACAGCCAGGGGGTGATAGGATGGTTCTGACTAAATATGACTGCCTAGAACTGAGGTGTCTGTATGAAAATGAGTCCCCCTGGGATCCCTGTGGGGACAGGGAAGTTCTGGCATGGTGTTCCTGGAGCTGGCACGCCGTGTGCTTCACCCTCCAGAGGATGCCGGTGTCTGGGCAGGTGCTCGTAAGAAAAGTGGCAATGGGTCACCTGTTGAATTTTGTTTCAATTTCTAATGTAATTAATTTGGATGATTGATTTAAGTGCCTGTATTTGGTTTGAAATCCGTGTTTGTCTGTGGAAATGGAAGTTGCCAGACATAGCAGAGTTTGTGGAGCTCCCTCAGGCTGATGTCGAGGAGCACCTTTAAAGTGAAAATGCTGAGATTCATGTGACAAATGTCCTCTCATGCTCTTCGTTTAGGAACTTCAGCCATGCAGGGATATTAGTATCACGCCTGTAGCATGCTATGAAATCGCCAGCCCACAGGATCAGCATTGCCATCAGTGCTTGGCTGACAGGAGCTGTGAATTGGTTTCTCCTGCCTTCAGAGCCCAGGCTGTCTCTGTGGTTTCTGTGTCGCTGGTGGAAGGAGGCTCAAGCTGCTGCTTTCCCTGTGCACGTTGTGTTTGACACGTTCAGCCCTTCTTTGCCTGGATACCTCATCCTGTGCTGAAAGAAAGCACCAGTTCACCTTCTGTCCTCCACATCCTGGCTTATTGCACAGTTGTACTTACCACAAGTTTGTCTAAAGCTTCCAAGACCCATTTGTATCGTTCTTGGCTGTCACGAGTGAAGAGGATGAAATTAAGTTACTCCCTTTTCTCTCCTTAAAGCTCTTCCTTTCCAACAACCTTTTATTGTAGATACCTCTGGGTAGCAAATCCCTAGAACTCAGGTAATGTTTAAAACAAATTGCATTTTACTTGTCCAAGCTTGATTAGGATTTAATTGTCTTTGGCAGAAATAAAAGATCAGTGAAAGTTCCTACTTAATATATATTTAAGGAATATAAAATGGAAGAAAAATGAATGCTCAACAATTGTAGGGTTCAGTGTAAGAACTTTAACTTCCCATGATTCTTCTCAATTTATTCACTTCAATATCAACATCACCGTTATTGATAAGGAGCCAGCTCCAGTATAACACTCTGAATCTGGGAAATGCTTTAAGTTCTCTGCCTGTGGTGCAGCTTGGGAGAGAAGAGAAGGGCATGGGATGTGAAGCAGGAACCAGAGTCACCTTTAGGGCTGTGGCACCTCGGAGGTTCTGGGACACTCTGCACTTCCAACACCCAGCACGTGCTGAACGTCAGGCTGTTCTCTTGAAATTGCTGAGGGTTATGCACAGGCAGAATTTCAGGGGATGTGTAAGGTCTGCTTTGTTTTCAGCAGCTGCTGGGTTTGACCTCTGGTGCCTGACTGGCTCTTTCTGCCCCTTTCCAGGTGTTCACCTCCCATGGGCCCACGGTGATCATGCCAACCTGGTTCTGCTCTCGAGAGTGGTTCTTCCATGTGGGAAGATTTGATGAGGGTGGAAAGGTGAGTGGTACCGATGCCTCAGGATTCAGCTTTTGTATTTTTCAGCTCCTGCCCCGCTTTAGTGTGTAACTCTCAAACTCCCCACGGGCTGGGAGCTCCTGTTCTCCCATTCTGCTCAGACACAACAAATCCTCTCCAGGCCTGCACTCAAGGACACCTCACTGCCTCACATTGTCTTTATAAATGTCCTGTTTGAGTTCAATTTGATTGCTTTAAGCTCATCAGCGTGTTTATGGAATAAATTTAATGGATGACTGTTAGCTGTATTTATTGTGGTAGTTGAAATATGTTGACAAACAGATCTAATTTAGACACATTTGGATCCATTTTGTGTGGTTTGGTTCTGAAAGGAGTTGCTTCCAGTGGTTTTGATGAGATTTTAGGGCTAAATTGAGTGGTTCTGAATATTTTTTTTTGAAAGCTTTCATTTATTAGCACTCTAAAAAAATCTGCTAAGGCTATTTCCTATTTTATTATTTAAACTACAACATATTGTGATGATGATTATTATTTTTATAGCCTCTAAATGGAGCCCTTCAGTGCCACGCAGTGTGGATATAAACAGGCAGACATACACATGTGTGTGTGTATGTATGAGGATATACAAATATTATTCTTTGGGCTGCCAAAACGTTGTAATTATAAGGAGACAGCAGACAGAGAACGGAATTGTTTAGAGCAGTGAAAAGATTTGTCCTTAATTACATGGTGGGTGCGTGGAAGAGCTGGGAATGGTGCCTGGCTCCCAATACAATCTGCATTTGCTGACCCGTGCTCTTTATTTCTTTTTTATTATTATTTCTTATCATTGTGTTTGCACTCCCTGAAGGATGTTTGACTTAACTTCTTGAGCGTTGTTAGTAAGCCCCAAACAGAAAGCAAGCGAGTTAAAGCAGGGGCAACAATAGAGCAGCAAGCCTAATGATAAAGTTCAAGAGGTTAAGTTAAATAGACCATTGTTCTGTGCTTTTTGCTTTTCATTTTGGGGGTTTTTTTCTCTTTGTTTTGTTTTCATGAGTTGGGTTTTTTCTGTTTTGCTCTCTCTATAATTGTGTAGGAATTACGCCCCTGGTTATTCAGCTGTAATACACTGACAATCTTAATCCTAATGATTTTTCAGCCACAATGCAGGATATGTCCTTCTGGTTTTGAGAATTCCCAGTGAGAGGTTGAACATATTGTCTGTCCCTATTGTGGAATGTCCAACATGTCCCAGTCAGGCTCGGGCTGGCTCAGAGAACCCTCAGAAAAACTCCCCACGAGCAAGGACAGACCTGAACAAAGCCATGGGCACAGGGATGGAGCCAAACCTTTGTCCTCTGTGCGTTTAGAGGACACGAAATCGAGTCTTAAATCGTGCAGCATTTAGCGTTGCAAAGTGTTCAGCGTTGCTCTGACTCGTTCATTTTCATTTGAAAGGAATTCCTTTGAGGCAAAGGAAGATTTCTCTGTGTATCAGCAGAGCTGAGAGTGCTCGGAAGGGTCCCATCCCTGTGTGTGAGGTGGGACCTGCACCAAGATCTGGGTTAATCTCATCACTTCCATCTCCATTTTTTAATTAGTGTTTATTAATGAGACTTGCGAGTGTCACATTGCTGGAAGTAAACACGGAACTGGCCAACAAATCTCCGTGTTTTGGACTTCTCCATTTGCTAAGCTGTTTCTTGCCAAAAAGCTGCATTTCTCATTTGAAATTAAACCCAAACACCTGTTCTTCATATTTCAGTGCTTAGAAAGAAATGGAGGGTAATTCTTCCACAGAAGAAATTGTGATTTGATGTTTACGGTAACAGCGTGGGTGAACTGATAAAATACGAATAGGTATGTTATGGTGTAATCCTTTTTTTTATTCCAGGTACATGTGTATGTCTCTCTCCAGCCATCGAGGCTTTAAGAGAAACAGATTTTCTTTTTCCATTTTTTTTTCTTTTTAAAATAAGATTCATTCTGATCAAGATTTGCAGTTGTAGGAAGTGCATTCCTTTTAGGTCCAAAGAAAATCCTAATCAGTATCTTCATAAATGGTCTCTAAGAACCTGACAGGGTTGGTTTGTGTATTAATTAACTAAAATGGTAGAGGTGGTGTTTATGCAATCTCTGAGAAGTAATAATTAAAGCAGGAGTACTGAAGAGATTTTAGCAAGCTGCAAGACTCTAAAGGAACATTTCAAATACTGTCTATCCCCTGCTAGAAGGAGAGTCACCTGTTCCTGACTTACTTATTTTAGAGAACTAAAAGAAAATAATCTTTCTGTAATCCAGCAGTTTTGGATGAGGAGTGCAGAACTTCCCGACTGAAAGAAGCAGCAGCACTTCCCTAACCCCTCCAGAACTGCCCCTTGGCACTGAGGGTGGGACCTGCCCACGAGTGGGGTTGCTGCTGCAGTTTTTGGTGTCTCCTGCTAAGTAGCACCATTGTTAAACAGTAATAACTGCGTCCAAAAGCATCACAAAAAACTGTGCTGAGGAAAAATGTTCAGGTAGAATGTGAAAAGCAGATTTGGAGGCTGTGTCATCCTTCAGAGTGGGGAGCTCCCCAGTTGTGTGCGGTGGGGACGAGGTGTCTGTTGTTAGCCAAGGAAATCACTGCCCCGTGTGCCTCCCAGAACTGCTGAGCACAGGGAGGGCTGGAGAAAAGAGCATTGACCCTGCAGGGCCCACTCCATGCCAGGCTGGAAATCCACAGCCTTGGCTCTCTCCAGGCAGGATTCCTCACCACATCACAACCGCTACTGCCAAACTCGTTCCTTTCTCTAGAATTCTGCCACAACTTGGTTCCAAATTTCCTGTCACCCCCGTGTTTATCCTTCCTTTTTAAGTGCATGAAAACTGAAAACGGAGTGGCAGCCTCAAAGTTCTGAGCTAATCTCCAAGTGTAAACAGGGGGAAATTATCCTTAATGAGCCCCAGATGGAATAGTGCACTGACAACCACTGGTCTTTCTGAACACAAACTGTGCCTCCGAACAAAGTGTCTGCAGCTCAGTTTCATTCTATTTTTGTGATAAAAGGTCAAAACAACACGAACTGAGGGGGTGTCAAAATATCCTTTTGGGCACAGGAGGTTGTAGCCCATGCTGCAGAGCTCTGAGGTGGCTCTGGAGCTGATGCAATTTTCCAGGTTTCTCTGCCAGAGCACACAAATGTCATTCCCTTCAGAAAGGCAAGTGCTTATAGTAATGCCTGAGAGGTAAAAGGGTAAGTAGGAATTTGGGGTTTTGGAACATGAATTGAAATTTTGTCAGTCTGTCAAATAACCTATCAAGATGCTGTGGGGAAAATCAAGATAAAACACAGGCACTGCTGGTTTTGGCTTGATACAGTTAAGGCTGAACAGAGGTCAATATTTGATCTAAAAAAGGAGAGAAAAAGTGGTGGAGCCAGTGATTAATTACACTTTATAAGCTATGTGAAAATTCACCCTGTACGCCATGTCTAATTCTATTTTCAGCTGGTCTGTTATTAAATATCATTTAGGATTTACCACCTCCCCTCCATTTGACTTGCCCATTATCTTTGTTTTACTGCATTTCTCTGTGCCGAGACATTTGGATGAAAGCAGCCTTTTGGAGTGTCCTTTAACCTGTTATTTCCCAAACAATGAAGGAAATGCCAGTGGGCTCCGGGTCCTGTAATCAAGGCCAAATGATGGAAAGGCCTGATTTGGGTGAGAGCCAAGACATGAAGGGGCAGATCTGCAGAAAGGGAGACTTAAGAATATCTTGGATAATCCCATAGAAAAGCTATTAATAGCTATTTGATTCTTTCCATTCACCAATTTCAGGCTCCTCTGGGGAATTAAAGCAATTTGGCTTTTTCTGTCCAGCAGTTACCCCGTGGTGCTGCCTGGTTTACAACACGTGTACCAAGTTACAGCCCTTGGTGCTCCTGATCAAAAGGAAGGACTAAACTTTCCCAAACCTAAAGGCCTTTTTCCCATGGGGGTTGATGTATTTATCTGTCTTGTTTGTTGTGGCTGTTTATTGTAAGTGCCTGTATTCATGAAATAATGTTAAATCTCCCGTTTTCACCAGTCAGGCCTCTCTGCACAGGCTGGATCTCGCTCACAAGGATGTGCCAGCTCTGCCAGAATGCCTGTGAGCCGGGAGAGGGAGGGAGTCAGTGACTGAGACCAGGCTGAATGGAGATGGATGAGGAAGCTGAGACTGATGGGTTCTGTGGCAGAATCACTCTCATCTCTTTGGTTCAGCAGTAAAAAGCAGCTTTTATGTTGTGTTTGTGCCTCTCCAGCCCCATGGTGGTTCCTGTGCAGGTGACCAGACACACAGCCCTGCTGGCAGCCCGAAGTCACTGCTGGCATCCCAGGGCTCCAGCCTGGGCTCACCAGGTGTTAATTGTTAATTGCACAGGGCATCACTCGCATTAAAACTCCTCCAAAAATCGCTGATCTTCCCCCTGATGCCCCTCATTGTTACTGATGGTGGAGATGCAGGAATTGTAGCCGGAATTGCTTGCTGGGAGATGCTGGAACCTCCCTAAGAAACGCTGAGGTGGCTGCAGCTGGGGCACAGTTTGCTGCCAGGAGTGAGGGCAGTGAGTGATGAGAAGGTGGCAGGAGAAGGATCACAGATAATTTAGTTTGGTCAGGAGAGGGACTGTAGGTAATTTGGTTTGGTCCCTGAACAAGGAGTTTAACTCAAGCTGCAGTTGGGGCACACTTTGCCGCCAGGAGTGAGGGCAGTGAGTGATGAGAAGGTGGCAGGAGAGGCATCACAGATAATTTAGTTTGATTAGGAGCGGGATCATAGGTAATTTAGTTTGGTCCCTGAGTAAGGAGTTTCTTTAACTCAAGTCAGGGCTCTGCTGGACACCCCATGGTGTATAAAAAATCTGTCCCCTCATCCCTACAGCCCAGCAAGCAGTACCTGCCCAAACACTGGCTCAGCAGAAACCCTGCCCCTGTTCGGTAGGAACGTGGTGAAGTGAAGGATGATTTTGCATTTGGCTGGTGAGAGCAGAGCAGGGCAGGCTGTGCTTTTCTCCAGGAGCTGTAATCAGCTGATCCCTCAGTGCAGCAGAGGATGTGGGGTTGGGTTTTGCCTGTGATGTGGAAAATCCTGCGTGTAGCCCAGTAACATGTAAACTGTGCAGTTTAATTGTATTTATTAATGCTGAAAGCTCTTGATGTGGTAGCCTACTGCTGAAATGCTGGGTTAGTAATTGATACTTTTAGCTACGGATATTAATTTTCCAAAAAATACATTAAAATATCCCTTTAGTGGTTAAGCAGCTTTTTCTTTCAAAGTTGTGTTGTTTCGCAAAGATTCCTGGTGTTTAAAATGCCATCTGGATCCAATAATAGATCTCAACTGGGAAGAAACTCTTGTACTGCAGCAAACTCACACGCTCAGGAGCCGGAGGAAGTCCCATCCCTGCAGGATCCATAGCGCAGCCAACATCTTTCCTCCCTGAAAACTGCGGGGCAGCGCTGCTCCTTTGTAATGTGAGAGGCACTGCTGAGCAGCACAGGGCACCTGCTCCTGCCTGCGCCGGGTGCTCCTCATTCCAGAGGTTCTGCTGGTGAAAGGCAAGCTGCAGAGCCCCTGGAACCAAGCAGTTCTGAAAGATCCTTTCACTTTTGCAGTAACTCTTCGTAAATATCCGTATTAATGGTTGTCCTGAATGATGGGAATGCTTATCCCAAGGAGGGGGAATTGCTGAGATGTGTGTGATGTAATCAGAGACCTGAATTAAAATGTGATTCCTGATATCTGCTGCTCCTGTGCCCTGGGACACGGTCCAGGGTGGGACCAGGAAAGAGAGCAAGGCTCAAACTTTGCTGCTGGCTCAGCATTTCCCTTCAGGTCTAGAACGAGAAAAATCTAGAAAGGGCTACAGGATTAATGGAAATAAATTGATTTTGTGTTTGGCTTGTATTCCTGGTGACTGTGGTTGCTGGCTGCCTCTCCAGCTTCTCCCAGATTTCTCCTGTGGCTTTCAGAGTTGGTTCATATAAAATATAAATTGTGTGGGGTTGTCTCCGAGTTCACACATGAAGCACAGGGCGAGGGCTGGAGCTGCAGAGCCCAGAGCTTGGCTGGATTCTGGTTTCTCCCGAGATGCACATGTCCAGCTGAGTGTTTTGGAGTTGTTTTCCAGGGTTCAAAGATATTTTTTTTTGGTCTTGTTTCTCTTCCACGCCCACACCCCTCTGGCTACTCAGCCTGGTGGGTATGAGAAACAGCCACTGAGCTCTATTGCTCTCATAACTAGAGGGCCAGTCCAGCACTTTAATTAGAGAGTCTCATTTTCTTAATTATGGAAACTCAGAAGCTGTAGTAATAGGGAAAAAATTCAATTAATATTTCTTTTTAACTTGTACTCTTATTATTTTTTGGTGTTGAAATAGAATGGTTAAAATTGAGGTTGAGATTTTTTCATGTACGTGGTACTGTCTACCGAAAGAAATGTATTTCAATCTCTTCACCTTCTTTTCCTTCTCAATTTTGTCATGTTACCTTTCAGCTTTTTATTGTTGCATGGAGATTCTCTGATTTTTAAGTGGAAAATATTGAAATGATTGTGAAATCTCTAATTTTCCCCAGAGCCTGCTAGATCCATGATTGCAGGAGCTTTTATCCTGTAGTGTTTTCGGCAGCCCTGGGTGCAATCCCATTAGGATGAGTGTACCGTGGAAGGAAGTTTCAAGAAAACAAAATTTTCTTTTCAGCTGTTGCCTCACTTTGAGGTGCCTTTATTGTGGTTTTTATTGAGGTTATTATGGGGTCTGAGTCACCTTTCCTCAGCAGAGACCAGTATTTGTCTGACAGCCAGGGAGAGCAGGAGAATTCTGGTGAAACAGAAAAAACCCCTCTGAAATCACTGATCCTTCTCAATGTAAATTCTTTGGTTACAGGGACTTCAGGCTGCACAAGCTGTTCAGCAGCTGAGTTGCTTTTTCTATTGGACTCACCTGCACCAAGCTTGAGATCCCTGTCAAGACGAGATGATGTTGATTTTTCCACCTCTGTCCTTGCAGTCATCGTTTAAATATCACTGATCACTCAGCAGCATTTATTTAGCTGCATTTATTTCATGACCCATTCATGAGTTCTTTGGGACATACACAAATTATATCACAGAATCAGAGATGGCCTTGGGTTGGAGGGGAACTGAAAGATTTTGTTTCATCTCCTGCCACGGGCAGGACACCTTCAACTCAACCAGGGTGCTCCAAACCCCTCCAGCCTGGCCTTGGACACTCCCAGGGATGGGGACTCCACGACCTCCCTGGGCAACAGAAGAGTTGTGGTTTTTTATATAACATTTGTATTAACCCATATTCATTTGGCAGAAAAATAAAACATCTTCAGATGCAACTGAATACCGGTCCCTGACTGTGAAATAACTGTTTTCTGTTCCAGGGTGTCCCAGAAGATTTGCTGTTTTTCTATGAACACCTCCAGAAGGGCGGCGAAGTCTTTCGAGTCAACCACTGCCTCCTGCTGTACCGGTACCACCCCCAGGCTGCCACTCACTCCGTCCTCGAGTAAGCTGGGCTTTCTAGGAGAAGTCAAAATTCTCCAGGAGAATTTATCTTGGATCACAGGCAGCAAAGGTGGTGAAATTGTACTGGGGTTTTTAATTGGGGTTTTTAATTAGGATTTTTAATGTGTAATACGCAAGGGTTTCATTCTCGTATTTTTTGCTGCATGGATCATAATGTAAAAAAATTTTTTTTTTAAATCTTAAGGCTTAATTTCAAAATCGACTGCCTCAATATTTAAAAAGTAAACAGAAACTTGTAATGCCAACAAAAGCGGTCCTTTGGAAGAAAAAAAAGAACCAGACCAAAACCAAACCTTTAATCTGATAATGTGCTGCCTTTACATACATTATTTTCTTTTTTTAAAGGGTCTAGACCATCTAAATCAGATAATGAGGTTTGAAAAAGCCCTGAGGATGTTTAGCAGTAATTATCTCAGGTGCCTGCTGCCCTGCCAGGGCTGCTCAGCCCCCGGAGGAGGTGTTGAGTTGCTGATTCCTCCGCCTGCTGCAAGCTGAGCCTGAGTTGTTCCTCTCTCTCGTGCACTGACATTAATAAAAAATTACACGAGTTTTGCTGTCCTTTAGGAATCCCGTGCCAGAATCACAGTGGTAATTAAGTAAACTGTTTTCTTACTGATTAATGATGTAAGTACACTCTTCAGTCAGTGCTGGTTTTATGGGTTTGTAGGCCTGGCTGTAAAACTGAACGTTCCCGTGGACATTTTGGGTGTCTGTCCCTCTCTGATTGTCTTGCTGTACACCATAAATACCACAAACAGCACACCCATGGTTCATGTCCCTGCAGATCCTTATAAATGCACATATATGTGAATATCCACAGAAAATCATTTAACTATGGAAAGGTCATTCCAAGCAAGTCGTACATATGATTTTGATTTTGCAAACAAGCATGAGATAAATTATTTTCCCTTTTTATTCATGTTTAAATGTCAGGATTTTTTTCCCCCTCTTTTACTGTGCAATCCTTTTGGCAGTTGGTGACCAACTTTTCAGCCACGCGTTATGGGACGCTGAGAACTCTTGGAAGTCTTTTCATTCTAGCTGTGGGAAAGCAATGAATTCTTGGAAATTAATTTGTTTTGAATTTACTGCAAGCTGTTGCTTATTGGGATCTCCAAGGTTGCGTGGCACGAGCACCCTGAATTACAGCATCCTGGGGGAATGTGGGGATCCTGGGAGCTGTTTCAGATGTGCAGGGTGGGTGTCCAAACTGGCGACGTTCTGGTCTCGTTCGAAGAAATCGTGCGAGCTGCTCTTCCGGCTGGCTTCCTGCTGGTCCTGCAGGGCTGATGCTCGGTGAGACTCCCCAAACTCGGGGCTGTGCAGCAGCTCTGTCCTGCCTCATTCCCCTGGGTGCTGCCCATCTGGTGAAGGGTTTCCTGGTGGTTTTTCACCTGGAGACTACAGCGCACATTGGGCAAAAAGAGATTAATGTCCTCATCACAGAGTTTAAATTTATAATTTAAATTGGGTCTTGCCTAATCTGCCTATTAATCATTCCACCTTATTTAATGCATGTTCTGCCTTTTCTAGAGGCCCTTTTCTTTATGGGGTGTTTTTTTGAGCAGTTTTCTGTGGTGTTTTCCTTTTCTCCCTTGGCCCATGTCATCTTCTAATTCGTAGTTAGCCTAGACCTGGATTTGGAAGTAGTAACTCACCAGCCAAATTAATATCTTGTCTGAGATCAAAATGATGTTTGTAGGAAAGTTGATTTTTTTTTAAACCACTTTATGCCTAGTTTCAGTCTTAAAAACCATAGCAGGACAGTTTTATCCAAAGGTGCATGGTTCATTCTTTTCAGCAAAGCCAAAGGTTGCTCAGAGCCTGTGATGGTTTCAGTTTCCGTGGGTGTCTTCCAGAACCACTCGGGGGAAAGAAGCCTCACTGCATTTTCAGACCTCCTAAAATATATGTAAAACTGCTTGGCAAGTGACATTTGGTTCTTTTATTTTTTAGTTAGTGTGTATAATTGCAAACATTCATGTGCTTTAGGTCATTCCCTATGATTAGAATCCTTCTGGAACAAATATCCAGAGCTGAGAATATCTGTGAAGCAGGAAACAAAATCTTATTTGCCTTCTCCCTTACCCTGGAGGCATCAGTCTGCTTTATTCGATGTTTGGGGTGCGTGACAGGATCTGCATGGAGTTCAGTGGCTATATTTAGATTTCATTAGGTGCGTGCAGAAATATGAATGTTCTCATTGTCATTTCATCCAGGGTCTGGGGTGGATACCTGCTGCATTTTGAGAAACTTCAGCTAGGAATTCAGAGCATGAAATCCCACTTATCGTATCTGTTGGATCTGAATCACTTTATTTGGTGTTGTGTCCAGGGCTGTGTGTGCTCAGTGCTGCACAGCCCCACTGCACTGCTGTGAGGCCGTAGCAGAGCTGGCTCCAGAGGGAGAAGCACTCGAGTAAGGAAGTCTGATGTATAATATAAACATTTTAAAATTCATAGATTTTCATCTTGCCAAAGGGGAGAGGAAGGAGCTGTGTGTACAACACCACCTCACCGCGAGATGAAAGCGAGCTCGGAGCGGGGTGAGCAGTCAAACACTGCACTTGTCTTGGGCATGCTGCTCATGGAGACAGGTGCTCGGGGCAGGCAGCAAATCCTTGGAGCAATTTGCCAGTTTTTAGTCAAGACAGATTTAATGTACGTGGGAAATGAGGTTTGTACCTCCTGTCTGAGATCCAGGCGATTCCCTTTTACACAGAAAAGGTGAAGTGCACCTTCAAGGCTCCGGTAATTGCAGCTCCCCTGTGCTCAGAGGATAACACAGGTCTGCAGAAATAACCAGAATTACAGAATCTATTGAAACCATCTGGTTGCAGGCCCTGGAAGCTTCCAGTGTCATCTGAGCGAAGAGCAGGCACTGAGTGTGAAGCACATTTGGCTGTTCCAGAGGTGCTCTGAGCTGTGGTGAGCACGGGAATGGCTCCTGCATTTCCTGCACAAACACACCCGGCCAAAAATAGGCAGGAGAGGGGGACAGCGTCACATATTCCTGTGGAGCTGAAAGAAAGATGAGGTCAGCTGCATTTTTATCTTCTACGCTTGCATTTGGCACTTCAATTAAACATGGAAACTAATGACCTCATTAGATTCTTGAAAAGTAAATGCCATTAACATTGATAGTCTCTGTCTTCCTTAATAAGCCTTTCATGAAAAATAGGCCACAATGCAAACCATGCCTCAGCTAATGACCCGTGACCTGAAGATGAACTCGGACATTAATAGAACCTATTAACAGTGTAAATGTAATAACTCCGTGGGACGATATAGTCCAGCAATTAATAAGTTCACATGAAGTTCAACAGAACAACAACGGCAAAAAAAAAATCAGTTTATTCACCAGCATGGCCGAGGTTCAAACAGGATTTATTTCTGAATTTCCTGTGGATGGTAAGGGCCTTGAGTTCTGCGTGCAGCCCTGGCTGGGAGGGATCTGTTTTTTCAGCTCTCACTGTGATTGCAAAGTTCTCTGCTCTTCTTCTCTGGTTCATCAGTCAGGGGAGGTTCACGTACCCTACAGAGCTCTCTGATCCTGCACAGCTCTCACCCTACAGAGCTCTCTCACCCTACAGAGCTCTCTGATCCTGCACAGCTCTCTCACCCTGCAGAGCTCTCTCACCCTGCAGAGCTCTCTCACCCTACAGATCTCTCATCCTGCAGAGCTCTCTCATCCTGCAGAGCTCTCTCACCCTGCAGAGCTCTCTCATCCTACAGATCTCTCATCCTACAGGGCTCTCTCACCCTGCAGAGCTCTCATCCTGCAGAGCTCTCTCACCCTACAGAGTTTTCTCACCCTACAGAGCTCTCTCATCCTAGAGTTTTCTCACCCTACAGAGCTCTCTCATCCTACAGAGCTCTCTCACCCCACAGAGCTCTCACCCTGCAGAGCTCTCTCACCCTACAGAGCTCTCACCCTCCACAGAGCTCTCACACT